>JANHFX010029018.1:0-56344 GCA_027560015.1 Chloroceryle amazona | reverse complement strand
CGGTGACGTCGGCGTGTGATGACGAGACGCGCGGAGGGCAATGTTGGCGCTTATCGACGTGCTGCGGCAGGCCTGCGGGGCTGGAGGCAGACAACCCATTTCAATAAATAAAGGAATATGTATCTTTAGCTCCACATAATGCAAAAGACTAAATGATACTTTATGCTGTGTTCTTGTTCTGTTTGGAAAGTTGGGGAGTTTTACTGGAAAAATATGAATATATATGGAAATACATATAAAATATGCAGTAAATTAAAAAAGAAATTTTGGAAAGTTTGTTTATACATGCCACAATTAGGAAGATTTGAAAATGTCTATTAAGCAGTCAATGACTAACCAGTCTAACTTATATATAAAACATTGGTAATTGATTTGTGTTGTTAACCTAAAAGCACACGTTGTGTTGAAAAAAATATTTCTGTTAGCTGTGTGTTGAAAGGTCAGGATTTTCAGATGTAATTGTAGCTCAAAATAGTGTAATGCTGATTCTGTGGTTGAATAAGGCAAGGTGTTTGTCCCTAGAGTGTTTATGATAGGTGGTTCACAATCTGCTGAGATTAATGCATGTGCTTAATTTTAAAAAGATGAATCATCTTGATGAATTTACTAGGATTTAGCTCTTAATTTTAAAAAAACTACATAAAATTACTACTGTTATGATTATATCAGATGAAAGAAAGGTACAAGTGTTTTTGTGTGAATTATGCCTGTTGTGATAACATTGAATTATTCTGTAAGGTATTACAATGGGATGAACTTTTTTTGGGTGCAGATGAAGCGCACTGCCTGGCAGGTTGACTAATTTGCTTTGTAGATCAAATCCTTAAAAAAAAACCCAAAACACCCCCAAAAAAAACACTAAAAAAGAAAACCTGCAAAAGCAAAACCAAACCAAAAAAAACAAACCAAACCAAAACCAACCCAAACTGAGCATACAGACAAATTAAACCAAACATCCAGAATTGAAACAAAATTTTATTCTGGCATATGTTCATTTTCCAAGGACATTATTTCACTGAAATGGTTGGATTTAATTTCTACTGGACTGAACAATACCATAGTAGTTAACTTAATGTGACTTGCCTTGTGCTTGAAAGGGGATAGGTTGCTGTTTTCACCCACTATAACAGTGTGGTTTTGGCTCCTTCCTGTATGTTGGCAAACTTAACTATGCAGCTGTGCCTCAAGTTGCTCATCTGGTGGGGAAACTTAACCTGCCTATCTCTCTTCTTTACTCTTCCCCACCCCCTCCCCAGATTCCAGTAGCTTAGCTTGCAAGTTGGCATTAGAAGATGGTGTCCCTGAAGTAGCATGGAGTAGCAGCATTAGGAATCTGACAAACATGGAGTGACTGCTTAGTGATACTTGTATGATAATTCTTGTATGATTATTCATGATAAAGCAATTGCTGGCAACATTTTAACTCTCATGCAAATATTAATTAAAACTTGGCCATCTCTGTTTTATGTGATTATTTGCCTATCTTAGGCAAAGGGGGGGGGGGAGTGTGTGTGATTTTTGGAGAGCGTAAACAGGTACGGCTGTCCTTGCATTTGTGGTGTGATAGGACAGCTGCTGGGAACAATTCAGTAAAAACAGTGAAATGGAGGGACAACAGCTTCAAATGTAGGTCTCCAGACTTTACATATTTTAGGTAAAGGTTTTTTCTTTAACATTCTTCTACTTCCACAACATACCAGAAAGTTAAGAGATGTTGTGGAATATCATTAGTTGTGGTTTTTGTTTTGCTTAGTTTTATTTCTAGCTAGTGAGCACACTTCTGTCAGTGCTCCTCAAAGTTTAGTCTTACTCTACTTGTGAAAGCTATGAATAGTTATTCATGTTGATGAACTGTCTGTATCTACTAACTTTTGTAAGCAGAATAAAGCCTGTTTTCTAGTATCCTTTCATTAAACAATAAGGGCCGGTTCTGAAAAAAATGTAGTGATTACAAAAATAAAGGAAAACTCAATACAACTTCAGTTTAAATAGAAATCTTAAAGCAGTGCAGGCCAACATAATGAGGTGGTTGTGCACTGGGAGTATACACCAGTAATGTCTTGGTGCAGGATTTTCTGGTTTAGTCAATATCCTGAGGTTTAACTTGCAGGTAGGTTTGATCTTACATGAGTGAAAACATTGAGAAAGGTGTTTAAATTCTACTGACAGCTTAGCTCTCATTTAAATGAAATGTATATGTTACCATAAGTAAAAAATTAATGTCAGAAAAGCAGGCTATGAGTTACATGTTAGACAGCCACTTTCTTGACCGTAGTTACTTTTTCCAGTCTTCCATATTGAGATACTGGTAGCTGCACTAAAGTTACATTATGGTCCTTACAGTTTGTAGTTGTTGTTACACAGAGATTTTATTATATATGGCTTTTGAGCAAGAAGATCCAGAAGAGATTGTTTCTATTTGATCTATTAACAGCAGTATTCCAGCATACAGTTATTGTGCAATTACACTTGCAAAAGCTTTTTGCTGGTACAGCTTGAATGAAATGCCCCAAGGTAAAAAAAGTAAAAACCAAGCTGTGATTATATTCTGATAGTATCATCTTTTTCCAGGGTAAGCTGTTTAATACAAGCCAGTACAGCAGGCACGTTTGACCAAGACTGACTGGAAAAAAAATATCTCAGGTTGTCTGTCATAAGCCACTCTATAACTCTTAAGTCTCTAGAAGATTCCAATAGTGTTACACTGGGAAGTGGTGGGGTTACATCTCTGTCTTGCTTTTTATACAGATCTTTCATGTACATGCAGTCACCATGCATGTGGGCACCTCTAAACAGTAAGTGGAATTACGAGCAACTGCTGAAGTTTTCCCCTGTGCAATCTGTGCAGGCAGTAGCCTGTGCCCACTGGACTGTCAGCAATAAACTGTCACAGAACAAATCACTCACATGTCTTCACCATCCTGTCTTGCTACAGGTTTGCCTGGTTACTAAGGTTCCAACCTTTTTTTGCTGTTGATGACATATGACCCATCATGTAGCTTTAATCAGGTGTAACGAGCACCAGTTAAAGGCATCTACTTAAGCAAAGAGGATGCTTCCCCAAAGTAACTTCTGCCTTGTCATTTCCAGAACCTCAGAGAGATGTGGAAAGTAATATTAAAATACAAAGGAAATAAACTTTCTCAGTATATTATATCTCAGTAAACTAGCGAAAGGCTGAACAATGCTGTTTTACTGCCAAACGAAGTGCGTGTGTCTTTCATGACACGGATATCAAAAGGACCCACTTAGTATGGAGGGCTTACCAGCAACACCACGAAATGCATTATGTTAGCACAATGTTATATAAATGATATCTCTCCTCTGACAAACTGGCAATTTAGTACAATGTCAAAAATATGCACAGACAGACTTAATGTCCTGAATCTCTCCTCTAACAGCCCAATATTCCCACCAAAAGCCAATCTCTGAAATAAAAAGACACTTTAGACCCTACCTACAAAGTGAACTTCCCACAAGAAAACCCTAAATGGTGGCAATAGCTGCTCCCAAAATAGCACAAGGGAAGGAAGGCAGCATGCTACCTTCTATTTCCAGCAACAGCAAATCCAGGAATACTGTACTGACCAAGGTTTGCAGCAGCATTCTAAGTGGGATGAGAATATGGTTTCAAATCCCTTTGGTCAAGATTAACTTGTTTCTTGATTCTTTCTGCTACCTGTACATGGGAGTGACAGGAACTGATGGTGAGGACTTTGTGCATGTTCATGGGAATGTGGTGGGGTGATGACTTGGAACCCAGGGCTTGAAACTGTGAGTTTGGGTGGTTTGGTTCAGCTAGTGACTCCCGCAGAGGCTTGTGTTGGCCCCAGTGGGCAAGTGGTAGTGGGGAGCTGGTGCTGAAGCAATGAGGCATGAGTCAGGTGGGTAGGACGGTCTGTTTTGATATTTTAAATACGTAGAGGCTGCCGTTTGTGAGGAGTTGTGTGTGCAGACTGCAAATAGTCTCCATCACAGTTGGAAATGTGGTGATTCATTGTGGTCACTGTGTTTCTACCAACACTTGTTTTCTTCCTTCTGACTTTTGGTACTCCTCCTTATTTCATTGGGCATTTTCTTCCTTGTTCCTTCCTGGGCTTTGACAGTCCACAGCAGACAGTCGTGTCATCTTCCTTAGCCCCACACACATGGCATGTGGAAGAAATTAAGTCCCTCAGTTTCTCTTTTTCATCTGTTCAATGTCAGTAACCTGTATTTGTGTCTCCTGTAGACATCTTGTGATAGGTTTGCAGCTGCTGGGAAGTAGTTGCAGGTCCTAGGAGGCTGCCTTTCTGTCACTGGACTCCTTCTCTTCCTCCTGCTAGGCAGGTTGTTCATCTGTGGGTCAGAGAGGAATAATCAGGATTTGAAACAGGTTCAAAGGAAACTTGGAATATAAAACTTGGCAACATTACCCAAGCAATTGGTGTTAGAATCTGACTAACTCCATTCTCTTGGGCAATCTGCCAGTCTCTGCTGTGGCCTTTGCATATTTTCAGGCATAGACAAGTTAAAATACTAAAAAATATTTTGGAGTCTGCACCATGAGCAGCTGAAATATTGTGTGAAGCCCTTTAATTCAGGACTTTAAAGCATGGTATGTACAGACTTCTTTTTTTCTTTTTTTACCAATGCTGATGCAACGAGGGCAGGCACTTCAGAGGTTCTGAACTCAGCAGGGCTCTACTTTTAAGCGAAGGCAAGAAACCTATCTGGTATGTTCTCCAACAGTTGCCCCAAACACCCCCTTCAATAACAAGTCCCACATGGAAAATACAGCCATGGAAATGTGTTTCACCTGAAAATTTGATAGTTATACTTTAAATTTTCTTAAAATCTATTGTAGCTTAAAATAAAAAGCGTTTTATTTTATGCTGATGACTAAAAAATATTTCTTCATCCAGCTGGCAAAGCAAAAAACTTTGACCAGCACTGGCAAGAAAACAAGTGAGCAACTAGAAGAGCAGCTCTGGGGGCTGAAGACACATTCCAAGCAAAGAAATATGAGAGCCAAATGTACAAATGGTCCAAAGTTTATAATAGTGACTCAGTAAATCAGTCTCAACTGTAAACATATTGAGGAAGCGACCAGTGGATACCAGTCAATGAAATTAACCTGAATGCATGGATTTAGCTTATACAATTAGCAACAACTTATCCCCGGTACAGAGTTGCCATGGCTAGTGAGCTGTTACTGTAAGCATTTATTACGACCATAACAAGGAATAAAGGTAAATGGCACAGGGCTGCAGTATCAGTGATGGAATAACACACGTGATGGTCAAACAAACTGGAGTGCTTGGTGGGTACATAAAGCTGGTGAATACAGCTGGCAGCCTGTTACAGGATAAGAGCAGGGGACATCTGCATTTATCAGATGGTTCTTGTACCTAGTTGGGCAGGAACTGACATGGTTTGGTTCTATTCTATTCTATTCTATTCTATTCTATTCTATTCTATTCATCTAATCTATTCTAATTTGCTGACCAGCATGTGCTTCTTGTGAGACACTAACAGCCTGATAATGAGTGGTACCTCACTTCCATGCCACTCTCTGATTGCGCAGCGATTCTGGATGTTGTCAGAATCATTTCTCATCTTTCTGCAATGCAATAACCCCCTACTGCTGGTCATCCAACTCAATCCTCCTGCTTCTCAAACCAGCACATGCCTCCATAGGCTCTTGCATTACCTCCCTCCTCCCATCCCTTACAGCTCCCAGCTTTTAGGATTTTACCTGTTGAATGCAATGCACTCTCTGCATCTTCCTCCAGCGCCTCCTGTTCCTTGTTGCTGAGGTCCAGAGGTTTCAGCTCTGCAGAATGAGCCAGAAGGTGCAGAGAATCTGGTGCAGTTCTTGGAGAGGATGAAGTTAAAGTCTTCCAAGTCACATGGATTTTTATTGCTGTGGCTGATGCTTAGGTTGATATCCCATTTCTCCAGGCTCTCAGAAACTGGTAAATCTTGTGTCTGCCTTACATTTTAAGTACAATTCATACTTGCTTGTATATTCTCTTTGTTTCAGCGTACACTTGGGGAGATGGTCTCAATTTGGCATAAAGTGCTCTTATTAACTACTTTTTCTCTTACAGATGAATTATTCAACAGAAGTGGATGATGACTAGCACTAGTAGAGAGTAATACCTGGTCTTTTAATGAGGATGCTGGCACCTACAGGATTTGAGTTTTGTACTGAGATAAGTAGCAAAGGGATAGGTACAGAGGGAGTGCACGGACAATGCCAACAAGTTCGGGCAAACAGCCCTACCAAGCACACCCTGAACTCACGCTAAACACATCTGGTCAGGTACTGCAAGTTCATCAGCACTATCTAACAGTAAGCCCGAGCTATCAGCTTCACACAACCTGTTAACCATGCCAAAGTTTTGCTCACACACCTGACTGAAAGAAATCAACAGCACATTTTGCTTACAGACAGGAGAGCCTTGGGGATGAAATCTTCCACTTAACAATTTGTTTAAAAAGTAATAAAAATTGCAAGGATGGGCATGATACCAGCCCGAGAGATTTTATCTCTTTTGCATCTCCTGTTGCATATATAAAAGAAATACTAAGCCTACAAATTAATAGTTGAAGAATGGGTGAAGGAAGCAAATTAAAAGACATATTAATTAGATATGAAGTGACCTTACCTATTAAAGTATGAAATACAGCAGCTACAGCGCCAGCCACAACCATGCACAAAACTGCTTTGGTCCTGTCTCGCTTGCTGTTCACAAACACCAGACCTACATTTTTGAAGTCACTCATCGGACCCGTGAAGAACTTCATCAGGGAGTATGCCAGCCCATAGCTGGCCAGCATTTCCACAGCATCTTCCTTGACAGCAGCAATGCCCCTATTCAAGGCCTGTTGAAACACAGAAAGGGGCAATAATGTAGCACATGCAGAAGTGTACCAAAACCAAACTCCTACAGATAGTTTCTGAGGGAACAAGCGAGTTCAGCCCTCATTGTTTCCACCCCGAGTTGGACATTATTTCTCTGGGTTCAGCAGCAGTAACTTGTAACACAGGCAACTTCCTAATTTCACATGGACAGTAAATTCATGTCAAATATACCTGAAGTTAAGGTAAAGATCTATTTCTAAATTATGTAATGGAACTTCTGCTATACCAGAAGACAGTCTCTTTCCTTTTTTTTTTTATGACCTGCTAATAATCATGGATGATACAAGACCATTTAAATGCTGCTTTGAAGCCTCAGCCTGAATTGAACAAGTATAGTCACAGAGTCACAGATCCACAGAATGGTAAGGGTTGGAAGGGACCTCTCATGATCATCGAGTCCAACCCCCCTGCCAGAGCAGGAACACCCTGGGCAGGTTACTCAGGAATGCATTCAAGTAAGTTTTGAAAGTCTTCAGAGAAGAAGGCTCCACAACCTCCCTGGGCTGCCTGTTCCAGGGCTCTGTCACCCTCACAGGAAAGAAGCTCCTCCTTATGTTTAAGTGGAACTTCCAGTGTTCCAGTCTGTATCCACTGCCCCTTGTCCTATCACTGGGCACCACTGAGAAGACACTGGTCCCATCTTCTTGACTTCAGATATTTACAAACATTGATAAGATCCCCTCTCAGTCTTCTCTTCTCCAGGCTAAACAGACACAGGTCTCTCAGCCTTTCCTCATAAGAGAGATGTTCCAGTCCCCAAAGCATCTTTGTAGCTCTCCATTGGACTCTCGCAATAGTTCCCTGTCCCTCTTGAACTGAGAAGTCCACAACTGGACATAGTACTCCAGAAGTGGCCTCACTAGAGCAGAGTAGAGAGGAAGAAGAACCTCCCTTGACCTGCTGGTCACTCTCTTCTTAATGCATCCCAGGATACCACTGGCCTCCTTGGCCACAAAAACACATTGATGGCTCAAGGTTAACTTCTCATCTATCAGGACACTCAGGTCCTTCTCCATAGAGCTGCTTTGCAGCAGTTCAACATCTAACGTGTACCAGTGCATGAGATTATTCCTCCCCAGGTGCAGGACTCTACACTTGCCCTTGCTGAAGTTCATTAGGTTCCCCTCTGTGCAACTCTCCAGGCTGGCCATGTCTTACTGGATGGCAGCACAGGCTTCTGGTGACCAGCCACTCCTCCCAGTGTCATATCAACAGCAAACTTGCTGAGGCTACACTCCAACCTTTCATCAATATCATTAATGACTATGTTGAACAAGACTGGACCCAGTACTGACCCCTGGGGAACACCACTAGCTACAGGCCTCCAACTAGACTCTGAACCACTGATGACAACCCTCTGAGCACCATAGTTCAGCCAGTTTTCAACCCACCTCACTGTCCACTCACCTAACCTACTTCCTGAGCTTACCTATGAGGATGTTAGAGGAGACAGTGTCAAAAGCCTTACTGAAGTTGAGGTAGACAGCATCCACTGCCCTCCCCTCATCCACCCAGCTGGTCACATCATCATAGAAAGCCATCAGCCTAGTTAAACATGATTTTTTCCCCTTGGTATATCCATGCTGACTATTCCTGATAACCCTCCTTTTCTCCACATGCTTTGACATGATGCCCAGAATGAGATGTTCCATCACCTTTCCAGGGATGGAGGTGAGGCTGAGTCCTTGCCATCTACCTTCACAGCTAAAAACTCTGACATTATATGGTGAAATTTCAAGAGCTCAAACTTTTTTTCAGTGTAATGAGCTTTTCACTAAATCCCATGTAATTGTTGTGAACAGCTGACATTATCCTACGATGTTTATTACGAAACTAGGCCAAACATACACACAACTAAACATGACTGTTCTCCTTTCGTGTATTTCACAAGGTTCTAATCCTATATTCATTTATATGTCCTTGCAGTATATTTAACACGAAACACAGCACATGCATCTCAAGACACAGAATCGCAGAATCACAGCATGGCATACTGAGGTTCAACTAACCTACTTACTAATTCTATGCCTGTATTTAGGAAATGTCTGCCAATGAATCACTGAGAATTAGATGGATTATTTTTAGAACTAAGGTGAACCATAAAAAATAATCTGTAAATTGATTCAAATTCCAGCTTGCAAGAAAATGCTTCTAAAATATTGAATAAAAATGACAAAATGATAAATTTTATCTGCAGTGTGACAGCATCAATCATCTGGTACACCCAGAAAACTGTTCAAACAAGATTAGATTCAAAAAGCATGAAGGATGAAATAGGACTTGTTTTCACAAGTATTTAGTTCCTATGGGTTATAGCTGATGTATGCTGACAGGGTCAGGACAATAAGGCCACCTGGGAACATCGCGCCAACCCACCCTTCAAATCTGAGTCTATCCACTTAACACAGCAGTTCCAATACCACGTTTTCTGAGTGAACAAACCAGGCAGAGCATCATCAGGTAGTTGCAGTGAAGTCCTTCCATTTCAAATGTACGCATAGTCTTTTTGCTGCAGTCTTTTGACTTTTTTTACCCCTTCTAAAGACCATATAAGAAACTCCCACTGACTTCAAGAGAAACTGCATTCCCATAGCAGAAATGAGAACTTTTCCTACTGTACTTTTCCACTCTTTCTGTGAGACAAGCTTAATTTTTGAAACTACAGCTGCACTGTCAACACAGCAAAAAGCCATCGAAAATATTAACTTCCCTATCCTCGACAGCTGCCAAATCTCTCTCTTACAACATGCTCTGACCTGGACACCTGAGGGTCAAATGTTTTCATCTGTCTTGCTCCATTTTGTCCCTTCCTGAACATACCATGTGTTAGATATGGACTATCTGCAGCTGCTATATGCATCCTTTTCTGGAGTACTGCATCACTAAAAGCTAAAATTATATTTAATCTGCAGATGCTTAAACTGCTAGTGGGTGCATAAAACTGTACTCAGTTTGTGGAAAAACTGGATGGACAAAATGAATAGTCAAGTTCAGCTGTGTTTTGTGATGATGCTTGTGATGATGTTGAAATTGATATCAAGGTGTATACAGTTATCTTTTCATTTAAACTTCTTGAAGATGCTGAATCTCCCTGTTGCTGGTGATAGCAGAAGGCAAATAGCCTTAGATTATGCCACATAGAGGGTTCCTTGCTCACAGCTTTCCCCTTCAGGTTTCCCTGCAGCTCACCCACAAAGGTGAGAAGTATTTGTTAGCAGAAACACCTAACCAATTTCAGGCAGTCTGGTTTAAAAGCTTCTCATTACATGTAAACAGTTGAATTATTTCCAGCACAGTTTCAAAGGCAGAAGTGCTTCCTTCCTGGTCTGGACAACTATTGAATACCAGAGTCTCCGGAGGATGGTAATCCACTTCTGACAAGGTCTCTGGGATAAACATGGCTTTAAGAAATCCCATTCAGTCAAGAGGCACAGCACTGTGATCCCTTTGCAGAGAGACACATTTTTGCCGAGCCCAGTCCTCAAGCCAGTGAAACTAGCTCTGTGTGACTTTGGCCCTGGGATAACTAAATTTTCCACTTAAGTAGGACAGATGGAAAGACTTGCATGCTCCTCTTTCTCTTGCTTTCTGGTTTTACAGGCTGAACTCTGATCTCTTTTGTACGAACAAATGACAGTCAAGTAGATACTTCTGAGTAATTCTCCCTGGAGACACACTGTGTACTAGGTAAGGTAAACTGGCAAAATGCAAAAGGGACTTTTTTAAGAGGTATGTTGCCATTAATTTATACTCCCATGGAACGGCTGGCTGACATGATGAAATACTCTAGAGGCTAGCAACTTTTGAAAAAGCTATCCTCCCAAATGCTCCTTTGGAAAGAAATGAAATGAACAGCCAATACTGTGTACAGATGCTTTAGCTTCTGTAGCTTTCTTCTTGCCATTTCACCTGAAGATAACAATGCAAAATGTTCTTCATTCTCAACTGGAGGTGCTCACTATATGAGAACTTGTGTAGCTTTTTTCCCTCATGTACCTTAGAATAAGTGTGATGCTGAAGGTACTGATGTCATATCTGATATCCTTAAAACCACAAGAAATCCCAGATACTTGATAAAGCTGCTTTGGAGTACAAAATGAAAGATACAAGCACTTGATCTTTCATGGAATGCCAGCCGTGCAGTTGGTAATCTTCCAGTCTAATCCTGTTAGATTTCCAATTAAATCTCTCATCAAGGAAGAAAAATATAAACTAGGGCAAGGTTTCACTTTTTCATCTGACTATTTTGTACACTACCTGTGTGAACAAAAATCAGTAACAAAACTTCATCAGTAGCATCTGTATTCCATGTTTGTTTCATGCACAAATAGCATAGTTCTACAAAGACTGTAGCTTGTCAACAACATCACACAGAACTAGGTAGTAATAATAAAAATGGCAATATTTAGTATGAGAAGTTAGCTTGATCATACATATTTCAGACATCATCCTTCTTTCAGCTGGCTTATTCACACCATACCTGAAGGGACAAATAGGAAATCCAGATCTGGAAGAAAGTCTATTGCCAATGGCACCCTCTCCTGAGTTTTTAATAAACAGCTGACTTAATATGGTAGTAGGTGAAAATATAACAGTAAATTGTTAATTATCAAACGTGATTAAAACAAAGCCATTGTCATTTCTGTCCTTTCTTTTGGAAATTAAAATTGTACAGAATACTTCCAGGCAGAGCATTATCTGGTATGTACACAAACAGTCTTAGCTGAAGTAAGTTATACTCCTAAAACACTTTTCAAAAGACAGGCACCAAGATCTACAGCTACCTCTATGCAATGTCTTCTGTAACACATTCTGTTATGACTAGAAAGGTGAAATCTTTACTAGAGGACCTGATAACAACCCCTTGGGCTTTTTATAATAAATAATTGTGTGCTGTCTCTCATGTTGACTAAAACCAGATAGGAACAGCATTTTTAAATTCCCATCCAGAAGATTCAAGTCAGACAAATGCCAAATAAGACACTTAATGACATTCCAGCCAGTAACCACATCTCTACAATTGTGTACTGCAGTTGGCTTCATCCTCTTCGGAGGAACACATAAGACCTCTACCAAATTTCTCTCACATGCATAATGTATTAACTCCACAAACTTCTGCATGCAAAAGCAGTGGTTTAGAAAGCAACAATTGTAAGGACAATGTCAAGGGTCTAGTCTGTACTGTTTTACATGATCTTTCAGGACTATTCACTAATGTTGGCAGAAAAGGTTTGGTTCGAATCTACAGCTACACACCTCTGTTGCCAAAAATTCAAAGTTCATCTCTTAAGATGGTTCTGTGGAGTTTGACCATTTCTCACATGGTCCTTCTCTCCCGGAGACTACTGGATGCCTGATACTTCATTTCGTACTGGATTAAACACATCAAAGCATTAAAAAATCCACTGAGAAAGCCACACCTATTGTGTATGTTTTCTTCCGCTTTCTACCACCTGTGTACTGCATAGAATTTCAATAGTCTATATTAACTAGAAGGGCACATCTTCTACTTCATTTGAAGTTAACTATTGAATATGCAGTCAGTACTTGACCGGTGCACGTGTTTCAAATTAGAGCAAGTAAAATCCAAGAAATGCAATTCTTGTCAGTCCTCAATTTTGCCTATCCTGGCTAACCAGAACATAACGCAGTGGCAGCTGGCATGCTCCTGCATCTTGTTTCAGTCTGGGATTCTGCCTGAGATGTTTTCAAGTCTGTTCTAGCTAGTTATCTACTTAAGGGTGGCATCAAAGACCTGCTCAATTTGGCAGTTAGTTAGCCAAATATATGTTCAGTTCCACAAACATTTGTAACATGTTCCCTCTCCCCTGCATGTTTCTTCCTATCTGCCCTCCCTTAAGAAAATGGAAGAGAGCCAAAGTATCCAGTTAAAGAGCAAACTGACATAGGTACAGTCTTTCCCTTGTGTCAAATGATCTCTCCTGATGATTGTTGGCTGTGCTTTCATTTACTAAAACCTGTCACACTGAAATCTTCAGTATCAAATGTCCCAGCTGGCTCTGGCTGTTCAGCCTCCCCCTGTCACCACTGCAAAACCGCCCTGCCAGAAGGACACCGACAGATCCGATGCTCTGTAGGCATGGCATAATCGGATCACTGAGTTGGTGCTACCTTAGCTTCACTGCATCTGCATCTCTGCCTCTGACGGGGTTCTCATAAAGGCAGAAGCAACTGGTAGGCAATTTGAAGGAAACAGCTAGTGCTCTTACATAGATCTCTGCAAGGCTTCCATGGACACAGACATGGGAGAAAATGGGGTAAAAATAGCACATGCACATTTATTCTGGCTCAGGAAGACAGAACAAGCGGAGTCTATGAAAAGATAGCCCTGAAGGTGTAGAAGGAGTCAGACCTCATAGCTTGAAAAAGATGACTGAGGAGTGTTTATTGTTTTGGGCTTTTTATTGTTGCACTTGTGTTTTGTTTTGTTGTTGGTTTGTTTGTTTTTATTATTATTATTATTATTGTTGTTGTTTTGGGGTTTGTCTTGTTTTGTCTTGCAGTGCTTTTATCCTAATTCAGTATCTCCAATTTTGGGTCAGCATCTGTTACAACAGATCATGTGTCAGATGACCAAAATGCCATCTGAGATCAATTCCTATTAACCCTTTTACTAAAGCTGACTGTAAGAGAACAGCTCTTCACCCCTGTCCACAGCGCTGCAAGTGCTGACTTTGGTGCAAGCCACTGAAATAATCCCAGTCCCCTGCAAGATCACTGCAGCCTTGAATCCCAGTCTGAAGGAAGAAGAGATGCCCATCCTTAGAGAGTCCCCTGGACTCTCCCGTGGTGTCTGGCCCATCTCCGGAGAGGCCATCCTTACAAGAGCATTAGGACTGCCCTGAAAATGTGAGCTGAAGTTCTTCTGTCTCTTGATGCTTTGTAATTCAAAATAAATTGCCAATGTGGAACAAGTATCGTGGTTTTATCTTAAAAAAATGTTATCATACAGAGATTTCTGCCAAGTTTACACTGCCTGCTTAAGTAACAAGAATATGGCCTAGAAGAAAGCCCATATACCCTGTGAAACAAAAGTCAAGAAAACTAGAATGCAATCAGCGGGGTTTTTTTCCCCATTCATCTTCCTAACAGCAATGAAAAGCAAGAATGAACATTTTTTGCAAGATTTCTTTTCATACCTAAAATGTCTATTGCTCTGTGACCATGATCAGGATCTCAGTTTTACTTAACACTCTTCACTCACTATCCAATGTTGAGGCTGTATGAAAGTGTATGCTGGAAGAAGTTTAAATAAAGACTCTAAATCCAAAATAACACCATTTTAGAGCACTCACTGCTTTCACCTGACCTGGGATACATCAGGGAACAGCAGTTTTTAACAGGCAGAGCCCAGAAATGTAGGAATAGCCAGGGCAGCAGTGACAACAGCAAAGCCAGTGAAAATCTCAAATCCTTCTCACCGCAAGAACCAAGGCAGAGGAGGACATGTTGGGGAACTGGAAGAGCAGCTTCCCTAGGACACCTACTACCTGTGTGTAGATTCAGAAGCAACAACTAGCACAACAAGGTAGAGAATAACACAAAAACAACAGAAGACTGCAGAAGACATCAGCACACAGCCACAGGAAAAAAAAACAGACTTAGTGAAGCAAAAACCTGCCTCGTTTAAAACTATGTTTGACAAAGTGCCAGAATATTATGACAGGGAGCAATCTTGGGGGGTTAATCAGTTGATGCAGATGGTTGCATGGGACATGGAGAACACTAAACCTGAAGCCAAAAGAGCTATGAGCCATGACACTGGGTATCCCTTCAGGACACATTCCCAGGACAGCGTCTATTTTACAGGGATGACTGACACTTGTATGAAGGAGACCTAAACCACTGCCATTTCCACTGATGGCTGTGAAGAAACCTGAGGCGAGACCACAGCCATTAACTTTTCCTGGCTTTTTTCAGGCAAGCAGTGCCTGTAGGAGCACAGGATAGAGGTAAAACCCACGTCAGAGATATTCCCCTGCATTATGACTTTCCTGGAATCCTCTGGTTGATGTTAATGAATTGTCCAAAATCTATTTAAGTTGAAACTCACAAGCAAATGCTTTGATTTCAAAGCAGCACATGAGCTTTTTATTCAGGTTTCCCTGCAGCTCATCCACAAAGGTGAGAAACATTTGTGATTATGTTACAGAAGTACACCAAACTCTAGGCTGAAGTTATTTGTCTTCAGATCTTCTTCATGTGGAGGCCAGAGACCAATTTTCTCTCAAAATGTATTTGTTTCTAAGTCTATGAGTACGGACAAATAAAATTGAGACATATAAAAGTAGGAGAGGGTCATTTCCCTGTCTCTTCAAAATGACCTGTGGAACAGCTATAATTTCCTCAAGAAATTCCACTTGATTACATTTAAATGCTAGAAAACACTGAGGAGGGTACAAATGCGTATCACATGTCTCTACACACAAAGAGTATTTGCCTTAATCAGAAGTGCTGCAGTATCTGCAGCGGTGCTCATTCTTTTGTTTTCAATTTCTCACAAAACCAGGCTCTGTTCTCTTCCTCACATTATATCCCCAAAGTGAAAAGTAAGCTGATTTACTGTCAGTCACGTATTTAATAAAATCACATTTTCTTCTACTTATGAATTAAACCTTGGCAAGGACTGCTCTGTAAGACTTGTTCGTATGCACACAGAAATTTAGTCTACACAGGTCTCTTACCTGTCAGTGTCTCACAATTCTGGTCTACTGCCTTTGTATTAGCATTAGCTCAGTCTCTTGTGGCTCTCACCTCCTGAACAGAAATTGCCAATTTCTCCATGATCACACCTTCTCACTGGGCTACAAAGTCCACAGACAGGTTCAGGCTGGAAGGGGCACTTGGGGGCCAGCTTAAAGCACTGTTCCAGTCTGAACATCTGGAAGATGTTGTGGAGGAGACCCCCCACTTTCCCTGGGCAGCCACCCTCAGAGGCCACCCTCACAATGAACTTCAACGTGTAACAAGGACTGGCATCTGAAGATCAATGTCCATTTCCCTTGCACATTAAAACACACTCTCCTGCCAGCGAAGGTGACACTACTGACATCAGCCTGCAGCTCCATTTCCCACATTTCCCCTTCCTTTCCTGAAGGATCATTTACTTCATTGCTTTGTACCACTTCTCCTTGATCTCCAAAGACCTGCTCTGTAGCACTTCTCCTCACTTTCAGCAAAGATCCTGCCACTCACAATAAATCACCTATATTTTCATCTCATGTCAAAAATTACTCATTTCCACTTTCCTTCCAATTTTCATCCTTCCTGTTCTGTTGTTATTGACTTTTTCATAGAGATAACTTAGAGTAGAATAGTATTTTTCAGTAATTTAGATGTTGTATTTGTTTCTTTCCTAAGTTCACTCATTGCATAGGCTGAATCAGTAGGCTTTTGCTCTCATTTTTTCACATATTTAAGTAATTCTCTTAAGTAGCATTTTTTCACATACAGTCACCTGACACTTGTAATTACAAGACCCTATATCTAGTGTAAATTTATTTTTCCTCTTCAATTTTTTTACAAAATAAATAAATATAATCCCATCAAATACTTTAACCTAGCTGCAAAAATACTTTTGCCAACTGCGAGAACAGGGGAAATGAATGAGGTTTGTCTGGCTTTGTAGGTTTTTTTAGCCATTTTCTTTAAACAATTTATGTTAAAAAACCCTTAATGCATGCGGCATTTGGTGATAACCTCCGATATTTAGCAGAGGCCATCAAAAGTGCCCTTAGACCAAAATCTGGCCAACCATCTGCGAAGTATGAGTTGCACAGGTTCAGTAGGACTTGTTAAACTACTTTAACTGCACAGAAATCTTGTGTACGTTTCAGCTGTGAGGAGTGTGTATTCCTGAGCATTAAGCTTAGAGCAGTGAAGGTCAAGCACCACGCAACAGAGACCGTTTAGGTTCAAGTCCTTAACATACCAGGAGACAAGGAACCACTACCTGTACCGTTCACTCCAAGCAGAAGGGAAAGTACTTCTCTTTCCATAGGTTGAAGTTGTAGTACTCTACTAAGACTTTATTTCAGGAGTAGTGAGGTTGTTTATTCTCCTGTATTGACTTTTATGGAAAGGACCTTGGATGCCAGATATGTAAAATTTACTTTTATTACTTCATCTGTCTTATTTCTGTACACTTTCCAGTCTTTGTTAATGGTTAAGATCCCACGTCCTCCTACTTGGAAGACAAATAATTGGCATTTCCTCTCAATTTCCATTCCATGTGGAATTTAAGGGATGTAATAATTATACCTAGCAAACTCTGCGAGAGTCAACAATCAAATTCAAGGCTGTCAATACAACAGCAAAATATTTTAGTATCATTGCACTTACTATCCTGCTACTTCATGGATGCTCGAGAGATCACCCTCCTGTTGCTACCATTTAGGGTTCGTAATTTTGCCACAGCCAGTACTGGTAGTCAGCTGGGAGAAGTGGGTTACTTCACTGAAGTATGACCATGCAACCAGGTATTTTGGGGTTTGGTGTAACGAAGAAGTGGAAGCCTCCCAGGATGGATGTCTTGTGAGAGGAACCTTCTGTTAAATCAGCAGTTAACCCCTTTGGGAAGTAATTCCTTGAGACACTTAGTCCAGTGGTAAATGTCCAGGCTGTTTGACTGCAGAAATGGTGAGGTTCAGCCTCAGTGACAATGTGCAAAATGAAGCCAAAATGGTTTCAGATAATGGGGCTGTAAGGGAAGACTCGCTATAAAAAAATAGATATATTTTTTTCTTTAAATCACTTTCAGACGTGATTGAAGTGAAGGTTAGTTACTCAAAAGTTGAAAATGTTGAATTAGGAGGGGCTACATTTTGTTGTCTGCCCCTTGCTCCTCCCTCCCCCAGTGTAGTTCAAATTCATGAGTAGCCAGCAGCAGACCAAAGTAAGTGTAGTCTGCAAACTTTAACCTTTCTGTTGTCACTGGAGCTCCCCTACTCTCTCAGAGCTCCCTGGATGTGTTGTCATATACGTCTGCTAGGAAAAATATGTAAAGTGACTGAGTCTCTTGCCATTTAATGAACATTACTTGTACCTGATAAAAGGCTAAAGCAAACTGAATCAAGTGTCTGCAGGTTGTGTTCATTCAGCTTGGGTAAATGTTCTCTCTCCCTGCAGACAGGAGAAGTAAGGAGCCTGCTGAGCAAATGAACAAAATTCTTGACTTGTCATATGGCTGAGCTTAGGAAAAAGAAAGGCAAGTAATTGCAGTTTGGTCTTTCATCTTCAATACTGCACTATGTCAAAAAAAAAAAACCAACAAAAAATACATGTCAAAGCTACTGTGATTACAAAAAACCACACATAACCATTGAATATGGCTTCTGTGCCTACCTTGAGAAGTGGGATCTTGCCCAGCTGTCCCCGAACAGCCCTACCTTTATGTGTACTTACAGCACAATGCCATTATCGGCTGGCCATTAGCTTACACTAAAATCAGTTAGCTCCTCATGTGGTCCAGCTACTTAAGTTGTAGGCCTTTGCCAAACTTCAGTGGAGCAGAACGTATCTGAGGTCTGTCATTTTCATCAGCTGTTATGTCAGGAGCAGGGAGGACGGCTGGTGAAGGTCTGTCATGAAGCAGCAGCTGTTTCCTGCAGCGTGCTGCCACCGAGGCAAAGCACAGTTTGGGCTGCACAAAGCAGAGTTTGTTAGGCGTGAGTGCCTGCGACTACAAGTGTAGACCTGCCAGATTAGCTCATGTCTTAATTGCTCAGAAGCAACAAATAGGGGGTACCCAAATCACCAGCCTAAATAAAAACTTGGTGTTTCCGCTGCTGGAAACACCCATCGTAAATAATGTCTGTAATGTTGGTAAGAAAACCTTTCATTCGTATCTGTTTTTCTTTCCCTTCCATTCTTATTCTTTGTACCAGCTTTATTAGGATGAGACTAAAGTTATCCAGTCAAATTGGAAACAAACTGTGGAGAGTGACAGCGATTCCTTTCTCTAGGGCTGGTGAATTTACTGAAAAACATGCTTTGAAGCACTTCCAGTTATTACAGCACTTTCCAGTACTCCAATACCTGCAGAAAGCAATGGTCACACTAAACTGGTACTTCTGCCTCTAGAATTTGACCTAATGTATCTATTTAAAATAAATGGGCAGTGGATGGTAATGATGTGGGAGTGAAGGAAGACAGAAAGGAGAATGGGTAGACTTTCTCCAAAGTAAATTTCTTCTCTCAGAAAACCTAATCTTCTATGCCTCTAGTCTGAGAACCTTGAACTTCTCTCTGGGTTCTTGCAGGTGGTGTTGACAGGCCTGGCAAACATTTCATTTTAAAAATAGCTCGTCTGGTTCTCCCGGTATCCAATGACATGAAGTCAACAAGTCAACTCACAATGAAATTATTGCACATGGGTTTTTCCAGGCGGTGGGTGTATGGAGCACAGCTAACTAACAAGTTTCTCTTTAAATCATGCAGTATTTTTGAATCCCTCTATCTTTCACAAGGGGAAGCGCAGTAATATTTCTGCACAAGGAAGGCTGAAAATACTCTCTCTGACCTAGAAGAGTAGCAGGACAATTGAGAACCTGATTACTGGTGCTTACGTGACCTCATGGCACCTGGAAGCTCAATTGCTGCTGTTACAATAAATGGCGTTTTGTGATAATGGAAACACAGGTATAATACCAATGAATCTGAAATACAGTAAAGTTAACTCTGTCCTTACTAGATCTGATAATAAAGGGGAGAACTGGAAAATATTTCAGTCCTTCAAAGCTATCAACTCTTCAGGCTTTTCCTCTGTACGTCTTGGGAACACATAAGTTATGGAGGGAGACAAAAAAGCATTCTTTCTGAATATACTGGGACATACAAACCCTAGAGCCAGAGGTTCACTGGAGCAACCTCTAAAAGCCTGTCAATAATTAATCCTGTTACATCTTCACCAAATCCTAGGCTAATGCTTTTACTCAGAATTCCTTAAGCCATACCTAGGCAGCCTTCACCTCAGGGGAGAAGAGATTTGGAAGCACCCATGGAGCTGTAGCAAGCCTTTAACTTTTATTTCTGTGTGTCTGGCAGAGATGAGTCTTAACTACAAGTGCATTCATAAGTGACTTTTTGAGTGTTCTTAATTATGCCAAATAAATGGTATCATTTGATGCCTAATGTAATTTCAGAGGTGTCTACCCCTGGGTTCACAAAATCCACATTAAAAACCAAAACAAAACAAAACAAACTCTTCCAGCTGAAGAGATGATCAGACTCGCAGTGAATAGGTTCCACCACTGAGGAACTGTAAAAGGTGCTGCAGCAACTCTTCAATGGGTTCTGCTGTCTAATGGCATCTCTAGACACCTTCAGCAGCAGAGCACCTGTCATCAAGACACTTGATCTATAAGCTCAATGACCTCTCAGCTTTGCGCCTACACAAAATTTAACTCAAAGCTTAAAATTATTTCACAGATAAGCTTTCTTATTCTTGAGAATTTCTCATTCTCATCCTTATGACCCGATGCAATGATCCCTTCTTATTCAAAGTGATTCTTGCAATAGCAATGAATATTTTTTCTACTAACCCACTCCCTCTCACTCCTTGAGTTGAATTGCATAGTTTAAACTTACCAGCTCATTTTCATTTGTTTTATACAAGCACAAGACACTGACTTGTTAAATTCAGAAAAAACACTGAAGGAAGAAAAACCACCCAGAAGCTTAAGTGAATTGATTCTGAAACATCATAGTGCAACAGGTAATTTCACCTATTAAGTTCTCTGCCCGAATCACTGGTTTTAAATAACGGATTTCCTTACTCTTGGATTTCAAAAGTGGAAGAAATGAAATGAAGATGGACTATCTACCATTCTTTCATGGTAGTACTCTACATTGTGCAGAGGTTTCACAGGGAGAACAGCCTTCCATCACAGGCCCCCCACCCCCAGACCTGTTGCTCTGTTTTCTGAGTCCTTTAACACCCTGCTTCCACGAAGTCAGATATGATGCAGTGCCTTTTCTATCTCCTCCATACCTGGGATTTTATGTTTCCTTACTGGCATGCAGGGAAGTACACAGGTTATAAATCATTCATTCAGCACTGCTAAAATTTGTCCCTGAGCTGATTTAATATGAAATACAAAATTGGCTTTGGATGGGCATCCTGCCGAGATTCTTGCCACAGGGGAGAGAGTTGAGTCAAGTGTCACACTACTGCTGCTGCAGAGATTGAAAAATTGAGCTGGCTTACTTTAATAGTGTAGTACAGCCTATAAATTGGTCTTAATCAGAGAATTCTTTGCTGCATGTCTATGTCTACAAGAACAACAGATTACAATTTATCCTTTGCTGAAATCTTCAATGCCAGAGGATAAAACACTATGCAAGGTTCAAGTCCAAAAAGAAACAGAAGAAAAAACATGGCAGAGTCCTGGATGCACAGGTAATAAAAGGACCAACATTAATAAGGACAACTTGGTGGTCTCTAACTATCTGCATTTTACCTTAAAAAACTTGAAAACTTGGCAGGGGGGAACAACACCACAAACCCAAACACAGTATTTTTTTATTATAAACTACCCAAACTGTCTGACTCTACTGACAGCTCTGGCAGGGCTTAGCAATAAAGTAGACAACAAAGGACACGTTTCAACTGAAGCTTCAGTTTCTGAAACTGTGGGTGTAAATAATTTACACTGCATTTTCAGGTCCTCAGAAAAGTGTAGCAATCACGAAACTGTACATCCTTGGGGCTTAACAAGAGCATTTAAAACCCTTCTTGCACACATACCCTATCCTCATTTGTCTGTTTATTCAGAAGCACCATTTTTCTACCAAAAATGATAACCACCGTGGATACTTCCTTTTTAAACTATGATGAGACGGACTGACAGAACGTAATGGATGTTCTGCTCACCATTTTGCTTCCATAAACTCCAGATTCTATGCTGGTGAAACTCTAACCCTTAGAGGCTGTTGGGCTTGCTTTGTTCAGGCTTGCAGGGCAGCTGAGCAAAAGCATTAAGTGCTCCCAAAGCAGCTTCTGAAATGTGATGATGCTAAGGCCAGCAGCTTGGACTGCAATGGGCATACACCATCTTGGGGCAAACAGAATCATAGAATTACAGAATGCTTTGCTTGCAAGGGACATTTAAGTCCAACCCCCTTGCAGTAAGCAGGGACATCTTTAATTACATCAGGTTGCTCAGAGCCCCATCCAACCTGACCTTGAATGTTTCCAGGGATGAAGCTTCTACCACTTCTCTGGGTAACCTGGGTAACCTGTTTCAACACCATCATTGTAAAAAATGTCTTTCTATCTAAATGTACCCTCTTTTAGTTTAAAAACATAATGCTGAAGCTTTTGTAGGGGTGGTGCGTAATACTAGAATACAAACGTTGCAGGTGCATGCATGAAGCCAACAGCACACAGTGATCCTGACAGAACTCTGTTTTTTTACTTGCATGGTAGAAAAAAATGAAATGAGGATATCCACAGTCACTGTGGAATACTTCTGGGAATTAAGTACCAGGAAAGCACAAGGACTACTGAGTCTCCAGGTATGGGTCAGGAACATGCTGGTCCTGACAAATAAATTCTTTTGGACATCACGGAAATGAGGTCCTGAAAGAGACCTTGTAGAGTGGTAGTGGGAACAAACATACGAAATATTTTGAAGCAGTCAGCACTGGTTGATGTCTTATAACAAAAGCTGGAAGGTATACTTGCAAAGAAAATGAAAATTTCTTTGAGATAACGCCACGTGATGGTTTTAATCGCTACTCCCTCTGGACATGTTCCTGCTGATAATCTAGTATGCTTGTTCTGAGCTAAAATAAGAAACTTGTTCATACTAGTCACAGGTCTCAAAGGAAAATTTGTAACTGTAGCTAAAACCATGTTATTTTCTGCTGCACTGCAAGAAGTGCTCTAGGTTAGGAAGTGCAGTCTAAAAGCCATGGGAGTATTGTGGGATGGTCCTCCAAAGCACTGTCATTTGGTAGAGGTGATCCTAAACTAGCTTACGAGAACTGTAAGAGCATAGTTCTTTACTATGGTAGGTAAAGACTTCAGTGATGATGCACAGAACGTTTCTTTTCTAAATTCTCTATTTGAAACTTTGTCCCAAGTGTCAAAAGTGTGACTGTGATAAATGTGAAATCAAGTGTCATGACCAGCTCTTAAATAGCCTATCCTGAAGGTGAGATGGTTCAAAAAAGGCCTTTTCCTCAGGTCATCCCATATTACTGCATGAATCCATGTTCACAGTAGGCCATCAATTTCCTGAAGTTGGTTACTCTACCATGATGGCAGCATAGGGAAGGACTCTTAACCCCCAGCAAGGTCTGGAACACAATCCCCAGGGAAATATACCTCTATGCTTGTTGATAGTGGGTAACATACAACCCTGACAGATTTGTCCCTTGAGGGTTGATCTAACAGCAACAGGTTCACCTTTCTTTTGGTCATCATGTACTTCACCAAAGAGCAGTAGATGGTGTTACAGAAAACAGCTTCTTACTGCTGCCTACTATCAAGACACTTTAGACCTTATACACACTTCCCTCCTCTCACCCTCTGTCCTCAGCTGCATTCCCAGCAGCAATGACTCAGGCGTAGGGCAAGTAGATACACACTCCCTGGTAGGCTCCAGCCATTCTTACATCTCAGGTCTCATCTCAGATGACTGAACTAGCCTTAAAAGCACTACAGATTGCCTCCTGTCTTGCCATGGGGTAAGAACAAATTGCCTTAAATGTAAGAAAAGGACTCTAATTTCATAAACTTAGAATTAAAGGAAATTTATCTCTTCATGCATATTTCATTGCCTATGAAGCAACTCCCTTACTACTTCTGTGATCTGTGTTTGAAGACCTGAGTTTATGTTTCAACTTCATCATATTGTTTGATATTGGAGAAAAACTTCTGTTGGGGTTACAGTGGAGGAAAACTTTGCTATCGCTGCAAATTTTAGGTATCAGTGTGACCAATTTGTCAACTCCACATAAGAGTGACAAATTTGTATTTTCTAGCAGGAATTGAATAGAAGTAATTCTTTAACTTAATTAATGATATAATAAACAAATACAGTTAAAATCTGGGTGAAGAACTGAATTTATTTTTCTAGCTATATGACTTATTTCACTCTGAACAAAATAAAGGCCCACTGAATTACATATTCAAATTCTATAATTTCTGGGTTTTTTTCAGTCAGTAACAAAGCTGCTGCTGTTGATCAAAAGGTTTTACACAAAATAAGGTATTTCCTTGTATTACAGAGCTTTTGTGATGTCTTTGCCCTAGAAGACTATCTTGATTCCTTTTAATAAAGATGCCTTTGAGGAAGCAGATGCTTGTCACACTGGTATCTAGTGGATTAAGCCTTTTCTCCCTGAAACTGTTGGGATTTATAACCAAAGAGCCTTGAATTATAGGCATTGTAAAATTAAAAGGCAATTCTACTCTGAAGCTCTGCTTCATGCTTATCTTGAAACCCCAATAGCACAGAACAAAGAGGAACGGTTCAAACTTCTTTCGGTCATGGTATTTATTTGACCACCAATTTGGGGATCAACTCTTGATCTCCTGCCTGGGTGAGCACAACTGTGTCACCCCTCTGCTCTCAGACTTCTGGACAAAGATCTACAGCACTAATGGATGTACTGTCAAATATGGTAAACCCCAAAGTTTTCTGCTAAGCCCCAGACAGCTGTGGCAGGATGAACTGGCAGGCTCTTCATGTTTATGTAACAAGACTCACAATGCAAACACCTCCCAGCCCTTCATGAGTCATTTGACCCTCCTGACAGACCTGGTAGAGTGACACTGTTTAATTCAAACTAGCAGTGACACTGAGGGCACAGGAAGGTACACCACCATCTGCTGACTTACTGCAGTCAACATTCATTTCTCAGGAATGGGAAGCCATGGGGCGGTCACTCAGCCAGGACCATCCTTGCTGCCTGCAGTGGGAAAGCACTCTCCCTTGCAGCCAGCATAGGGGCAGGTCCTGGCTGATGGGCAAAAAGGGTTCTGAAGAAGTCAAGGTAACTGCAATGAATATCAAGCCATGTTGTCAGAAGCAACTCTGAGAAAGAAACAAGTGCTGTAAAGTTAAAAACAAAGGGGAGAAAAATTAAAAGCCTTTGAAAAAAGCCACTGTATTTTTTCATTAGAAACTTACAATAGACACAGGAACTTCTTGAGACTGGGCTCCAACTGGTAGTATAATAATAACCTCAACTATAAGCATCTTTTTTCAAACTCATGTCTGATGAATGGTAAGTAAAAGTACTGAAGATGCTATTTTACACAAGTGGTAGGACATGATCCAGCAGCCTCTGAACTCAATGCAACTGGAAAAGTGGTTTTCCCTTGAAGAATAACTTTCTTTGTGTGCTTTTGCTCCCCAGACGTCTTACTATAATACATGGAAGGATATAACAAGTGTTGAGACCTCCCTGTCTCATCTTGTCCAGCTTCACAAACTTAAGCAGATGAAATGCTTCTCCTAGAGAACGTGATGTTAACAATATCACACATTTGTTAGTTATTTCAGTACCAGCATTATGTCATGACACAGAAGATGCTCTTTTCTCATCAGGACAAAGTAGTTTAGAATAAACAGATTTTAAAAGAGGAAAGGGAAATCAGCATCAGTGCAAGAATGGATATTCTGGTTTTAAGCCATAAATACCGTCTAAATCTTTGTAACATTAAAACCAGCTTTGGACACTAAGGTTTACTGATTTGATAACAGGTCAGCGTGCTTAGCGACGCGCATTCAGCATGCTTACCAAGACTGCCTCCTGACCAGGAAGCCTCCAATGGGAAAGCAATTTGTTGCTAACAGGATGCAGCAAACCATCTAGAAACATACAGGCAGTTGTGCCTGCACTGGTAAACGTGTAATGGAGGGAGAGGACACGTTTGGAAGATGCCATGAGAAAGGCTTATCAGGCTTGCAGAGGAAGACACTTAAAGACTTCAGACCAAAAAATACTTGCAAGGTATGGCTTTGGCAGAGTCATTATCTTTCCCTTTTCCACTGTGACAGGCAGCTCTACACTCTGCATTTCTGCCAGCAGCAGTAACCACAGAGGAGACCAAGACGTCAACTGGGAGAAACAAAACTGCACGCCTGTCGCAAATGCTCTTTTGACAAGGCTATTTAGCTGTATGAGCCCATTTTATTTTCGAGACAATGGTGGATCCCATGGTGGAATGCTACCGAGTCAGTGGGAAGCAGGACTGCTGGTTTCAGCTCACAAAAAATCCCAGTCTGCTGCAGATGCCTTTGCACAGGTCTGTGGGAGTACTGCTGGCACTGGTACTCCAGTGCGTTCTGACCACGTTACATACTTTGCCCACATCAAGTAAACAACCAAGCCTGCATATTGCAGCAGTGAAAAAAAACATGGGAGGAACTTTTCAAGCAGTACTTTCATGGGAGAAAAAGTAATGATGAACGCTTCAGAGAACAGCCAATGAAGTAGAACATTCTCCTCTTATTATTACTTGGAATGGTTGAAACTATAATAAACAGCATTCCAAAATCAAAAGGATATCTCACCAATGTATTTTTGGCAAATGCAGTGATGGTGAACACAGGCGAAGCTGAGGATTGAAGTTATATTCAGTAAGCTCAATGCAGGGTCCAGCCAACAACAGCTAGACAGTCTATACTGCAAACCTTTGAAAGAACCAGTGCATGAAATTGCAGGGGGTTTAATTAATTTGTCATGCTGGTGTTTGTACAATCTGATTAGGTAACAGCATCTGATATGGTATCACATAGGAGAGGATTCATCAGGCTGAATAATTACATGGATTAGAAGAGGACCTCTGAAATGCTTACAGGGCTGGCTCAAAGAGAAATGCAGTCTGCAATGCTGAAAGGAGACGTGCTGGCCTCAAAGGAATTTACTGATGGGGCTCCTGAAGATCAAGCTGATATTCTTTAGCATTTTCATTAATTTTCGTTCACCACAGGACAAAGACTATGAATATGAAGTTTACATATGCTAAGGATGCAAATCCAGTAAGCACTGCTGGCACAGATGACTTTGAGACTTGTGTAATAAAAATGGGATGAAAAAGTAGAAAATGCCAAGCCAAATACTGGGGACTAATAACAAGAATTTCTGCCATCAGCCAGGAACTCATCAGTTAGACTGGGTGTACTAACACGAAATGACTGACCGGCAGTGTGGTGCAGCCATGAAAAAAGGCAAATACAATTGGAGAATGGGTCTGGTGAGGCATTTCTGGTAGAGACTGAGAAATACTTTTGATGTTTTAAGGCCTTGTAAGATGACAGCAATAATAACTCTGCACTGGATCAAGGAGGCTTTCAGAGCAACCTTAGTTCAGTGGAAGGTTACTAAGATGACCCAGGACTACAGGGAAACCTGATCAAGTGAAAGGAAACCAGAAGAGATTGTTTTCCATAGCAAAGTTAAGGCTGAGAGGCTGCTTTGTTTCAACATAACCATGATGGAAAAACCAAGGAAGAAGAGCCATTTAATTCAGAAGACGGTGCTGACATTAGAACAAGTGGGTATAAATGACTTGCATACATTTTGGTTGTAGTTTAGAAGGTGGCTCTCTAACCACAAAAACAGAAAACTGCTTTTCCTCCAGAGGTAACAAAGGCAAAAAGGTATGTGGCATAATCCCTCTCAGCAGTATTTAACTTGTGTGCTTGAAGGTAGGGAAACATGACCTGGTAAACCAAAAGGGTGTCTGCATCTTATTTTTTAATAAGATTAAAGATTTTAAATCTGCTTCTTTGCCTCCTCATTTCCTCTTTCTCTTCAACAAGTAAAACGGGAAAATTATAGTCTTTCAAAAGAAGCCTGTAAGGGAGGGACGGGTCTCAACCACATGGTCTCTACTTTTTTTACACTGCGTTCACATTGCACCAGCCTGCCAGTACCATTCAATACTGTCAAAGGTATTGCCTTCCTTTTCCTTTAATCATCCTGGCTTCAGCTTTTATTAGCCTTGCCCCAAGTTATCTCCTTTAGCATCAGCTAAACCAATAATTTATCAGCATCACTCTTTTTACTTGACTACATGTGCAAACAGAACAGATGAATATATATTAAAAGATCTAATGGAGATAACTGTATGTGCACTGCAAGCCAAGATAATGAGAAATTTGATTACGGACTTCTTGTATTTTTTAGAAGTGGAATACCTATCATGAGGACTCTGCATTCAATAATGTGCTCATGCTTGGAATGGTGCAGGCTCTGAAGTTTATTTTAGTAATAGTGTGACAGGATCTGTGTCCTTCTTACCCTGCTTAAATCTCAGAAAGACTTTAAGTGGGCACAAGATAGGGAAAGGTGCAAGACCTCCTACACCAGCTAGGTATAGCAGCCAGTTGATGTGCCCTTGAATGATTCAGTTTTGTTTGACCTCCTTTTGTTTGGATGATGCTTTTTGATCTTCAAGGGCTACAGAGCCTGCTCACCTTAAACCACAATCCCTTGCAATAAATTCACCTGCCCTAAAACAGTACTTTTAGAAACCATATATATTGGGAGAACCTTAGCCAAAATGCCGCATCATAAAAGTAGCTGCATTTGTATTCTACTGCAGCTGCAGGGGCTTCGGAAGTGAATCCCAAGCTTCCTCCCTGACTTCAGAAATCCCTTCCTATTAGCTTCTGCATGAAGAATGAAGCAGAAAGAAGCTTCAGGGGGAATTCTTCACTGCCTTCTACTTTCTGTAGGTATTTGCATTTGGATAAACTGAAAAGAAGGAAGCTCTCCTCCTGAGGTTATAAGATGGAGGAGAACTGAAATGGAAAACGAAATAAATCTTTCTGTTTTGACTTGTGAGTAATAACTGCTGAAGCCAACCTTTCCACACAAAATGCTCCACTGGTTTCTGTGGCCAGGATGTTTTGCCACCAAAATCGTAGGTGGAGTCAATTGAAATCTCTCCTGTGGGTTTTGCGGTACGTTAATATGTTTTCTAAATTTAATATAGTCCGGGGTAAGAGGCTTGAATTCCTGAAGATAGCAACTCCTGCATTTTTTCCTTTTTCTTTCTTGCCAAATAGACCTAGATGGAAAGTTTTTTTACAGTTTTCTCTTCTTCCTACCACACGCCAGTCAATGAACTGAAGTTTATTCACTTTGCCCCTTTGGGAGTGGTGTTCACCTGCATGTCTGAGAGAGCAAATGACTGCTAAAGTGAGGATAAACACCCTGTAAATGTCTGGAGGAAGGAGAAGCAAACTTGGAATTGCACTCAGAAAACTGAGTGCATCTCCTCCATTTTTTCAATCCTTTGAAGAAATATGATGTGTGGTGAGCAGTTCACTGGGGTATCACGAACTTTATGCCTCTGCATTCATTGCTGAAAAACTCATCAGCACATGAATAGTTCAAAGAATGGTGCTAAAAAGTGACAACAGGAAAGGCAGAGCAATGATCTGTCTGGCAGTGTACCTCCTGATGACTAAGTACTCACAGCACACGAGTGGAAAAATCCGATACTACACTTGAAGGCCAGAGGCCATAGTCCAAAAAAACAATCTCCTACAAGAAGGAAAAGGTCATCAAGACTAAGATTTCATTTAACTTATGAAAGTGTCTTCAGTTTTTCATGTGCACAAGGCAGGCATGACTTCAAATGCCAGACCTCAAATTTTGATATAGATCATTAGGCAGAGGATGAATGAAAAACCCACAATTCTACTCCTCAGAGATGTAAAGCCTAAAAGATATCTGACAGAAGATTCACTTCTTCTAAGTGAAGACAATATAACAATCTAAGCAGTCACATGGGTTCCACAGAAAGAAAATGCTTCCCCCTTTGGCTAGAGAAGTTCCATGCTGCTTGCCTTCTTGTTCAGAGGTAGCACTGTAATGTAATAAGGACCAAGAGACAAAGGATGATACAAACTCCATCCGCATTTAAGTAAAAACTCACAAACAGAATTATATGATGGATCACAACAACACTTTCAAAGTCCTAGCCTGGAAGCTAAACCAAGCAGTGAGGCTTAAAGCACTGCTCTGAAGTTTTGTTTAACTAAGGCAGAAACTCAACTGAACAACTTGAGCAGATTTGAAATGAATGAGGTGGTTTGCCTCATTCCCTAGTGAACTGTCATACCTTTACAGACCTTTCTGTTAGAGGTTAACCTCTCTAACCTCCCTCCTTTATTTGCTAAAGACTGAGGATACAAGCAATTCCCTTGAAAGCTACTAACCTTATTCAGGATGGTGAACAGAAAATAATGCACATACACCATGTAACTCTTAACGCTGCAGTGTTTTCTTCTAATCTCCTTCTTCCTCAAGGACCAGACCTGTTAGGACAAGGAGCACCTTCTCTGTATTTAAACTCTGCTTAGCACCACTGCACATAATTATCATGAAGATATCATGATAACTGAATACACTGTTCCCAGTCTTTTCTCACGATGGAATGGAGAGAAAATAAACTGAGGGCTGAAATGCATTGATTGAAATTTGGATTTGTGGTAGTGATGATCCTATAGCCAGAGATGCATATGAATAGTTTTGTGTACCTCAGAAGTCCTTCTCAACTGCTATATTTAAAGTATTTATAGGCTCAACCCCAATCATGACTTTTCAGCATTTATTACTTCCCTCACCTTGAAATAGGAATAAAACACCATCAATTAAAAAGATTGAGACGCTACAGCTTTGAAAGGTATCTTCATGTGTTTTTTCAAAAAAGCTCCTCCATCCCTTGTCTATCATTCTATTCTACAGCAAAGTGTAACAGAGAACCTGATGCTTCATTAAGGCAGCAATGAACAAATGAGTTCATTTTATTACTCCACCACTGCACGGTCAAAACAAAGCATAAATAGTTGCTATGTTTGAAGTTAAGCACACTGTGATGAAGCAGATACCAAGGCCTTCCGTTTAAATACCTTTATTGAATTATCAGGCATTCTGTCCCTGATGAAAAGGTGAGGCCACTTGTCAATGAAACTACCATTTTATTTATTCATCACTGTTCTCCTGTGCAGCTCTGGTAAGAAAGCTGGAGGCAGAGAAAGGGGAAATAAGGGTATTTTCACTGACAGGCTCAGCCATGCATGGAAGAAATGATTTTGCCAAGTTTTCTTTCATATTCTGTTTCAAATCCAGTAAATTCTTTCAACCAGCATTACTTAAAAACTTGCCATACCTGAGTTAAAAGTAAATAAACAAACCATACCAGTCATAGTGCTTTAGAAGCACTGAAACAATGAGAAGAAAAAAAAATCTACCTGATTTAAAATATCTGTTGATTAGCTTGACAAAATAAAAGTATTGTTTTAACCCTTTGAAGAGCATGTTTTCCATTTTTGAGTCTTGAGTGCTGTCAACTTTGAAAAGCTGAACTGTTGGTAAAATCACAACATTCAAGAGGTAGCATTTTAGGAAATGCTAAATGCAATAAAATTTGACTACAGTGAAGCCCAAGCAACTTATTGTTTACTCTCTTTCAATCCGCACATCAAATGAAAAAGAAAGCAGGTGCCCCAATGCTGCTATTTACTCCATCAACTGGACATAGGTCTGGAAAGGCACTTTTCTTCCTCACAGGCTTCCCATTCGGATGGCTTCTTAGGGAGGTTCTCAGACATGTAATTGATTTCAAAGGTGTCTAGTAGTGTTTAGGAAACGTGACTTAGCATGTTTTAAGCTGACTCTTTTGATGTGTTTCTTAGGAATGTGCTCAGCTGTGATTTCTTTGTTAGAAAATAATTACATTTTTTTTTTCTTTTTTACAACTTAGAAGCTTATTGGAGGCAGATCATTATTAATTCCTTGGGAGTATCATTATTTTCTGCTGCTGGCTCACTAGGTGATTCACCTGCTTTAACAGAAGACGACAAACCAAAGGATATAATGGTGTGATGTTAATTTCCTTCAGTGAGACAGGTAAAATGCAGGCATTGAAGGGAAGCAACTTTGGGAAGTGGCAGCTATCCAAACAGCTACCAGTGCTGCCTTTTTCAAACTCCTTTAAAACTAGTGCTTTGGCAGAGGGCAATGCCCTAAGCGATCCCTCCAAAGCTATTGTACGCGCTCCACGAGGTATTGTGCAGCCTGCATCTGTATGGTGGATATAAATTTTCCTGCTGAAAGGAATAAATCTTTCACAAGTAAGGGAAAGAGGAGATATGGTTTCTAAATGAATGATTCATTGTTGGAGGGAGACTTCTTGATTTGCTGGAATTGCTACGATACCACAGCAGCAATGCCAACCTGTCATATCCCTTAACGCTCTCTGGAAGCTCAGCAAGCCAAAAAGGCATCACTGAGAGAAATTACTTATTTTTAAACACGAAATGTGTATTTACCATGAAACTACTTTCAATCTCTCACCTTTTTCCATCGGCCGGCTTGAAGTTAGCTGTAGCCTTTTTTCCCCTCCCGTGGGTTCTGAGGGAGTGAAGGGCATAAACAGGAAGGCACTGTACACCGAGAAAGATGGCAGGATGCCCCAAAATGGTAATTTAAAAAACTCTCTCGCTGGGCTTGCCAAAACTTGGGTTAAGGCCTTTTTTTGATAAAAAAAAAGGAAAATACTGTCAACAACATCCTGTCACATTGAAAGCATATGTGCTTTTGCTGATTCATGTTTACCTAGAAAAAGTATGAAAGAGTACAGCGTGTATTATTTGTGAAAAAGCACAACATGGCTGTATAAGAATAAAGGCAGAATTTCTTTTGGAAATTCTTGTGTTTAAAACTGTAACTGTAGTAACACCAAATCTGTCTTTCAGCAGCATAAAAACTGCATCTTATTCAAGCTGACACTTTAAACAGAGCTCCTGCAGCAAGCTAACAGTACAAAACAGGCAACAGGCACTAAGTAAACACTAGAGCATCCTACTAACAGAAATGGCTACTGGAGACAGGAACCAGGTTATAGGCAGGGAGAACAAAATTAAGTACCAGCATGCCAATCTGTGATGCAGCAAACTGTGGGGAAACATGGAACTGAGTTGTTACTGTTGCTGAAGGAAATTTGGCTCCTATTGCTGAAGAGCCTGCAACTGCCCTGGGAAGATGAAAGCTCTGGATGAGGGAAGACTTATGTCACATCCTTCCCACAGGCTGAAGACTTTCAGAGAAAGTGAAACAACAAAATTGATTTAATAAATAAAGAATGCCAGTGAGTCATTTCATAAGGATCATAATGATAAAAAGATGACAGCCTCTAGGTAAAGATTACCTAAGCGCACACGTCTCTCCTGTTGCAAAGCCAACTTGATTTTCTCCAAAAAGCTATAGAGCGTGCCACTGCCTCCTTGCTTTTGAAGTCCTCATCAGTCCTCTTTAACTCAGAAAATAGAGAATATTACAAAAGGGCTCCTATACCTTGTCCCTGTTACAAAGCACAAATAAAGTAAGTGGGATGGAAACTGAAGTAGGAACATTTCTTTTAGAGAGGAGACCAGATCAGGAAATGGACACCCAGACTCTACAACTGAAAGGAATTGAAGTGATTTTAAGCTTTGCTCTTTTTTTTTTTTTTACTTAGTAAAACTACAATTTTCATTGTATTTTTAAAGAAATGCTCTATTTCTTTCTGAATTCATGACTGAACTGGCATAAGAACCAACTCTGGGTGGTTCTTCACCAAACCAAGTGCCTTCTTTCTTAGATGCTTAGGACCACTGCTCTTCCCTGCTGAATTCTGGTAAATGGTGTCTGCTTTTAAAGAGGTTGTACTACTTGACTGACAGCTCTGTCATATTTTGCTTTCAGTGCATGCTGAGAAATGACTCAGATTTTTTTTTTTTAGGAGAATGAAGCTCCATTTTAGTTTTTTTGGTTTTTTTTTTTTTGTAAAATATATTAAAATGTTGCCATTAAATCTCCCTTCTTCATACCACACTTAAATAGTCTCACTCATTTAATTAATTACAAAATTAATACTATTACTATTAACAACCACATAGGATTATATTCTCTTTAATTCCATGGGCCAGTCCTGAGCCTTAATACAGTTTGTTCAAAATAAGAGACTTTCTTCTCTTTACTGCTGTCTCCTGCCAGCGACTGTTCAAAAAAAATCTCATTAAAGTCATACAAAATGACACTGGCATTACAATGAACATGTATGATTCAAAAGACACAGCTTGCATCTAAATATATGGAACCTTCTGGTGATGTCATTTTGGAGTTTGCTTCTAAAGCTGAATAGGCAGATGTTTCATCTTTGGGCTGAAGGAGGATAGTCTTTAAAAGTCCTTATTACTTCTCAGTCTTTCTCCCTTGGTATTGCAGTTTCTCAAGAAACTGCTGAGACCTCCTATTCCTTTGCTGCATGACAGTAGCAGGAAAACAGGGAGGTTAACAGAGCAATAATACTTGAAAGGGACTTAAAAGAATACTTAGAAGGACTTGAAAGGAAGTACCAGCAGTGTCAGGAGGAAAGCGCTCCGTGAATGAATGCACTGCTTCCCTACGGCATCTCCAGCCTTTGATTAGGCTCAGCCCTGTGGAGACTCCTGGAAGGATCCTAAGGGCTAATTAGAAAAATAACATTAAATGATGAGAGTCGTCCCAGCTGGTCTTTATCCTTTGCTTTCCTTCTGAGGGGAAAAAATAAGCAAAAGGAGGTAATACTCTACACACCAGTAACAGTAGAAATTGAGCTACATTTATTATGGTTGGTTTTCTGTCTCATTTGTGTTGCAGTTGCAGGGACTTAGCTGCATGAAAGGAGGCCACAGTTATTAAAAAAGGGTCACTCCTAAGAAGCCATCCCTTGGAGAGTGTGTGGAAGGCTACAGGAAGAAAATGACTCTCAGGCAAGGCTGTGCTGATCCTGTACTTTTTCTACACAGCCCGGGGGGAGGGTGGGAAACCGCACGAATAATTCACCCAGGAGACTTGCTAGATTGAAGTGGGAGAAAAAGTCTATTTCCTTCCTTTGCTACCAGTCTTCACAGAATGTACCTTGCTTTAGTCTCCCTTGCCAGTAATTCTTACTGCTATCGACTGACAAAAAAGAAATTCAGGTGCCAAAATTGAACTGCCTATACCAGCAGCTGAGATATAAATTATAATGGAAAAAAACAATAGCACCTTCCATGCAAGCTGCTCAAGACTGTGGAGTTTATACCTAAAGGTAGCTCCACCTAGAAACAGCTACTGCTAGTCCTTTTTCACTGCTGAGAAAAACACAAGGTTCAAATAGAGGCCCACAGATAATACAGGTGTAATAGACAGAGACATGCTTATTTGTAGGGATTCACGCAGTCAGCAGGGGAAGAAGCAAAGAATATTAAAAAGAAAGATCAGCAAATGACAGTATCTTGGCTGAAGGATGAGCTGCTCAACAGACAGAAAAAACGGCCCAGAGTTTTTAAGGACATGGTTAGAAGTAAAGAAAGTGGGTCCTGTTTCCTGCCCAGGCATGGACTTACATGACCTTCACCATAACAGTGTTTTTGCAAAGTTCATTGAAAATGGAAGTATGTAGAAACTACATAGTGGAAAAATGCAACATCAGTGAAGAAATAAAGAACACCCCATGCTAACCTCAACTGTGTGGATTTGGATATGAATTTCTTCAGGAAAAGTCTGTGATTTTCAGAGAATGAAAGGAGGCTTTGCGGTGTAGCAGGAGGAATAAACCACCTTCATGAGGAAAGACGACTGAGTGCAGTCAACAGAGAAAAGGGTCTGTGCACATCTCTGCATAATACAAGTTTAACAAAACTGGAGTTCATCAGATCTGAAGCCTAAAAATCTTTCCTTTTTATTTTTTTTTAATATATTTCACAGAATAAAAGGAAAGTGACGCTAAGCAGTATGAAAGCTTTTATAGAAATAGGCTGATCCTCCTTGTCAGTACAGAGGTGTGTGAGCTCCTGTGTCAATTGCACTGTCACTGCCAAAGACAGACAAAACCTCCACAAAGGACAAGGTACCCCACAAGTGTCACTCAGCACCAGCTTCTAACAACTGTTAGCAGCTGTCAGAAGGAGTTGCTAGACTAGGTGGACAACTAGAGGGACACTGTCTGCTCTGCTGTCAATAACATAAATTTACTCCTTATTCATAAAATTTGAAACACTACTAACCTACTTCAGAGGATACTGACTGGTATTTGAGGTGTGTTTTGAGATAAGAGTCCTATGCACAAAATACACATATGTTTATGGGAAGTAAGCTGTCTGCTGTGAAGGTATTTAAAAGAAGAAAAGCTATATAAATAGAATTCTGGTCTGCTTAAAAAAAATGATGACATGAAAAATGACAAGCCCATATCATTCTGCATTCACAGGGCTATTTTTGGGGGGTAAAAATGACATTAAGTCATGCTCTTACATCTATAAACCTTCCGATACTTTTGGAGGTGTTCAACCAAATAATTTCTATGATATGCATAGAGAAATTAATAAATTGACATAAAACAAATCAAACTAATTGATCTGGGTTTTTTTTATACAGCTCATATATACTCAAGTTGACACTCCAGTTAGTCTTTTTCCTCAGTGGAATTAGGAGAGAGAGTGTTTTTTCCAAAAAACCTCCAGAGAATGAGGCACCCAGCTGCTACTGGCTCTCAGTAGCAGCAGCAGGCAGCCTAAATCCCTCAGCTGATGCAAAATCGAGGTATTTATTACTTTCCCAACCTCCTTCTTATCACCACACTGTTGGAACTCAGATGTGGTGGGTTGTTCTCCTTCAGCAGATAGGAAAACCAGACTCATTTTGGTCTCTCATGGAAACCCGGCTTCTCACCTCAGAAGTGCTTCATCATTCAACAGCAGGAACCGTCTCTTCAAGTTACCCACCACTACTTCTGCTCATCTCCCCCTTCAGCTCCCAGTGTAAACCTTAAGTCATTTCCCATGGGAAGGGCAGAAGGCACACAAGCTAAAAATACCACAGGGATGAGTACTCCAGGAAGTTCAGGGCAAGGAACGAGCTGAGAGGAATGAATCTAAAGACAAGCCAGATCCCAAGGGAAGAAAAGATACCTCACAGTCTCTGTGTCTCAAGAGTGAGGTCTTTACCAGCAGATCATGCTTTGCTGTGTACCCTGTCAGGACAGCGTGTGATAGGAAATCTCACAGTGAAATAAATGTTATGTCTTGCTCAACAGATTTTTTTGGCAAATTGCACTATCATATATAAACAAGGACTGCTCTTTTCTTTAAAACACAGATTAAAGACCCCAGCACTGGTCGTGGAAATGCTGGGAGCTGCCCACCAGCAGGCTGGCCTTGATGGCCACATGGCTGAAGGCAAGGCAGCTGCCCAACACAGTGTCGGCCATGTCAGCCTCCCTGGTAGTCCTCCTCCTCTGCCCCAGCCTCCACTTAAGTCAATGGAAACATTTATTTGGCTTCAGTCGATACTGGACCTGGTCCTCTATCGCTGAGTGGTCTTGTTTTCTTCTGAAGCGGCTTCTGCATTTGCAGAAAAAGTGATCGCAATAAACTTTAATTCAGGTGGGAAAAATAAGAAGAAGCATGCCAGGCACTCACACCCTGTCAGGCTGCAGGCTGCAGCCTCCCCCAGCACCACCAGTGTGCAACCGGGGGCAGACAATGGCCCTCTGCACCTCTTGGCTGGTGCTGGAGGCAGCCAAGTGCAACAGCCCAGCCTATGCGGAGGAGGAAAGGAAGTGGTCTGAGATGAAACACCGCAATGTGGACACCATAACCAGTTGTGGTCCAAACTGAGTCATGCATACTGTGATAAAAGAGCAAGACTAGGAAAACACATTGCAGAGCTACACTGTAAAGAAACTGTACCGAACCAATCCTAATGCACTCCTTAAAAATAGCTACTCAAGAGAACTGAATTGTCATGAGAAGCCTATATAATACATGCCTGAATGAAGACAAGAAAAACGCTCTCAAAGGCATCCCAACAAGATCTCTTTACTGACAATTTCCTAATCTTTTCCTAAATTGAGTGGATATGTAGTTAACCTATTAGCATGGTTGCATGCTCCTATGGTACTTCATTAAAACTCTGGGTTTTTAAAATCTTTGGAAGTATTTTCATTAATAGAAATGTCAGAATGTTTCAGGTCCTCCAGGGGAAATTTATGACTCGTTATTATGCAGCTTTTGTAATTTAAATGCCAGTGTAACAATCCAGGAATGGAAACAGTATGTTCCAGGAATGCTGCAGCGAATTAGTAATCGTGATCTGCTTGTAATTGCCGATTATCTCCATGAATTCTACACAGACTAGTAGAGTGAATGTTTTCTACTGACAAAAATAAACTTGGGAATAGTATTAACAACAAAATTCAAACGAACTGTGTCCAACAAGGTTTTGATTGTCTTTATCAATCATCTAAGCAACTGCAGAGGTTCGGTGTATGAAGCAGGAGACCCTACACCTAGAAAGAGGACCAGGGCAAGAACCACAGTTCTGCTGTACATGTAACTACGGGATCCTGTTACCAGGCATGGCCATTGCAATGTCAACACAAATACTGTCGCTAGGGAAGGAGAACAGCCAGCAGGGCTAGAGGCCCTCAGCTGGACAGAAGACAAGGTAGCAGAGCCATCCCAGGCAGTTTTTTCAAATGGTGAAAAAGTATTTGAATGATATACACACATGCTGAAAAATAACATATGTTCATTTGGATGTGTTTTTCCTACTGACTGTTCTACTCAGTCTTGCTTCTTCTTTGACAATCTTGGTTTCAAGGCAAGAATTTGTGGTTTGAAGTGGGTAATAAATACAGCATGGGCATAGATTTGAATAAGCAGATGCTGGGTTTCTTGCATAGCAGGCTGAGAGGTCAGATGCACAGTCATCAGGCAGTACCAATAAGAAAGCCTGTGAAAACAGGTAAGATTGCAAAGAAAAGTGTTAAAAGAGGAGTCCAAGACAATAGATGGTTACAAAAAAACAGGAAATGATAAACAAAAGTTGGGAAGGACATTAAGAAGCAACAGGGTATGCAGTAAAGAGCAGTGAACTACAATACAGATTAAAAGAAAGAAAAAGGTCAGAAGAAAAGCAAAGGCTTTAATCTTTGCCACTGAGTAGTCACTGTAGTTGATGAAATTAATTTCACTGAAATGAAACAGATGTCAACAGTGAATTCAAGACATTATTCATAAACTGAAGATACTGATGACAAGTCAGCTCTTGCAAATGAGCAGTTCGGAGCACAGGCAGGCCAGCAGATTATGAAACAGTTGATACCCAAAGGCAATCAGGAAAATCAGAGAGAGGTAGGTGAGGGTGCTGAAGGAAGGTGAACAGAAGCACAGATGAGTGGAACTACCACAGAAAAAGGAAAGATGAGTTCAGTAAAACTCACTCCAGATCATGTTGAACAAAATACGCATTTTGGCATCCCAGGTTATGACACAAGAACGCTGTCACCTGAGACTGGATCTGTAAACCATGCTTGGTGCATTTTGCTATTCTACCTCTGAGCCAAGTTCAACCACACTTGATTAGTACCAAGTTTCTTCAAGACTGTCCATGAAATAATCTCTGGAGGCACGAACAAAGCTGATGAAGTCAGAGCAGCACTACAAGCATCTGCCCATATGCATCATGTGCCAGGACTGGACTGACACTGACCATGACAGTAATAATTGCAGACTACTTCTAAGACACTGCTCAAGCATGTGGTGTGTTTTTGATTTCTATTTTTAAATTAGTATATGGAAAATATGGTTATTGTGTTGTGTGGAGAAAGCTGTGGACTTGATTGACTGGATTCTTGCTTTAGAAGCATTTATGGAATCATTTTCAATTCATGGTTTTTGCTGAAGTCAACAGTGGGTTGGTTCTTAGCTGGGGAAATTGGCTCTATAGGTGTTTTGTAAATTACAACAAAATAAAGACTGCAGAGAATGATTATTCCTGCATTGTGAAATTATGAACCTTGCTTTCCCCTTTTCCTTCATAGAAAAATCAGTAACACCAAGTGAAGCTATTCCCATGCCTTTCCAAACTACTATGGAAGTAAAAAAGTTAACTGTAAAGCATCCTTGCTTACAAATGATGAAATCTGCATGTTTAACTCCACTTGTGCTGTCACTCACTGAGTTTGGCAATCATACAAGCAAAAGATCTGTCTTCCCCTTCTTCTGTTATGAAACTCCACACATTTGCCTAATCAACTGTTCATTCAAATCACCAGAGGTACACAATGTTTTGTAGGTCTACGAAGCCGCTTTTATCCCAGTTCATACTTCCAAGAGTGCTAGTCCCATAACCATTTCCATGCACACTTCCCTTAAAGTATCAGTAATGAGAACTTGGTGTCCTCTAAAAAGAGTAGCAATGTCTGGCTGACCCAGAACTCAAGTCAGTCAAGGACCATATTCTTTAACACTTCTCCCATCTTACTCAGAGCTTTAGATGGGGAAATGGCATATGACAACAAGGTCTACCAGTTTAGGTACTATTAAGTAAGAAGTAAAGGTGTAGCATGGAAGACAGAGCTTTCTTTCTGCTTGTAAATGGAAAATACACAAGTTCTCCTGAAGGGAGAGACCTCTGCATAAGTCATGCCATGCTAATAATTAGTTAGGTGTTGAAAATTACTTGTTATTTGATCATGTAGATTTAGACATTAATAAACACTAACCTAAAATCTGACTCTGAAGTATCAGCCATCACTGATAAAATCAGCATGTGAAAGAGAGAGCAAATGAACACGCTTTCAAATCTGGATCTGCTTGCTGCTACCTCAGAGCTCCTGTGTGTCCAGTCAACTTCAACACATCAATTTTTTTTATTAGATAATGATATAGACTTAGAATGTGTCCAGAGTTTTATGCTCACCAGAAAACTGAATTTGGATGTGGACCTGTATATCTCTATTTTCCCTTGTTGCGGGGTAGTTCTAGGAGTGAGCCTTTTTCCCTCTACCCAGTAGCTCTGAGACACAGTTCTTTCACACAAATTCAGTCTGATAACATGTCAGAAAGTACAACTTTATGGTCCAAGTGTCCAATCAGAGCTACCCCTATCCCCATCCAATCCCACAGGCCTACCTTTACATACACACACATGCACAACCATTCTCATCTGTTGAAGCACTAGACTTCCCATTTTCTATGCATTTGCTGGTTGGTGGTTTGTAAGTGCAGGAACAGATATGGCTGAGATACAGCACAAAGATTTTGCAAGTTTTTGTAACAGTTGCATAAGAAACAAACATAATTAAAAAAAAAATGCTGTTTGCATTTCCCAGATTTGGAAATTTTTCCTTTTGATCACTGTCTGCAAGGGAATTTGGGGCTTTTAAAGTGTTCAGGGACCTTCACTGACATAGATTTGCCTTCTATATCTCTTCTCTTGAAAATTTCGGGCAAGATAAGTTCTTCCTGATAACCAAGGGTCATTGAGGTTTAGTACCTTCTATGGACAACGTTGTGACATCACTGCTTGCATTTGCAGCCAAATGTGGGCTGTGGAGGTAATTAAGATAGCAGAAGGAGTGACTGGGCTTACAAACATAATGGAACTTGATATATAAGAAAGGTGCTTGTGGAGAGCTCATAATCTCCAAAATGCAGCTCACAAATTGCACTGTCCCCAAAAGGCCACAAGTGAGAAACCCCTTCTCCAGCCTGCAGCAGCCAGGCTTACCATGGGGAAAGCACAGAAACATCAATGTTGAAACGCTACCTTCATCTACCACAGCCAGCCTCAGCAACACAAATGCCAATCTTTCTTTTTGGTGTGGTGGGGAAAGGGGGAAGGGAGGTATTTTAACTTCACCTATTACTTTATGAGTTTTCTCATTAGTCTGAATGAGACCCTCAACAGTATCACCACATGCTGGATGATGGCTTCAGAGCTACCTCATTGTACCAGGTTTGGTGTGCTAGATCTGTAGTGATCTCCACAGCACTGGATGCAGAGCTCCCAGGCTCTGCAGGAGGCTCCATGACCCCTGCCCACTACAGGATGGCCAGGACCAAGTGCCTGCTACTGAACTGTTGCATCCACAGCAGGAGATCTGTTTTCAAGGCAGCACATTTTCTCAATTCACTTTGTTTCTTCAGTTCAAAAACATCAACTTGAATTTTGGCAGAGGGCAGTTCTCAGAGTTCCAGTGAAGAGCAGGAGGCTGGCTGTGACAAAACATAAAGTGAAACTTGAAGGGAAAAGGAGGAAGCAAGATCCTTGGGCACACTCCAAATATTTATATTCTGCCTTTAAAGTCCACTTCCGTTGTCAAATACAGCCTCATTCTGCTAGCAGCAGCCAGAGATACAAAATGGCCTGGAGTTTAAAGCAGGAAAAAAACAACACATAGATTTCATTTTATCACACATAAGCAATGATTGGCTGAATTTGCTCCTATCCAATGGCCTGCAGCCCACGGACACTATTTACAAACAAATTTGCATTTATTTTTAGATCTGGTAAGTATTCACTGAAGAGGGAGGAAGAAATTGAGCGAAGTCACAGGTGACTTGTATCACACAACTCCACATATTAGATAGGACAGGTGAAATGGGGACAAATGTTCAGCAGGGAATTATAATGTTATTTGTTTACAGCACTTCTGTCCGTATCTTTCACATCTTCAGCTGATGACCGAACAAGCAAATCAATTTTTAAAGCAAAAATTACTTTTAACACTAATGAGCTTTTTTCTACAAGGATGCAGCTGCAGTCCCTCACTGTCACTAAGTCCTCTTCACAGAACCACAGAATCACAGAAACACAGAATTCCCTAGATAGGAAAAGACCTTTAAGATCATCTAGTCCAATCATAAGCCTAACACTGAGAAGACCTTGACTAAACCATATCCCTCAGCACTATGTCTACTCAACTCGTAAATACCTCCAGGAAAAGGGACTCAATCACTGCCCTGGGCAAGCTGTTCCTGTGCCTGATAAACCGTTCCGTAAAGAATTCTTCCTTCTATCTAATCTAAACTTCCCTGGGCACAACTTAAGGACATTTCCTCTTGTTCTATCACTCATTACTTGGGAGAACAGACTGACAGCCACATCTCCCTATCATCCTTTCAGGTAGCTGTAGAGAGCCATAAGGTCTCCTCTTAGCCTTCTCTTCTCCAGGCTAAACATCCCCAACTGTCTCAGCCACTTCTCATTAGACATGTGCTGAGACCCCTCACCAGATTCACTGCCCTTCTTTGGACACACTCTAGTGCCTCAGTGTCCTTGTAGTGAGGATCTCAAAACTAACACAGTACTCGAGATGCAGCCTCACCAGTGCCAAGTACAGGGGTAGAATCACTTCCCTGGCCTACTAGCCACGCCATTCCTGATGCAGCCCAGGATGGCACTGGCCTTCTGGGCCACCTTGGTCACACTGCTGGCTCATGTTCAGTCTGCTGCCAATCAACATCCCCAGGTCCCTTTCTGCAGAGCAGCTTTCCAGCCACTTCTCCCCACACCTGTAGCACTGCTGGGGGCTATTGCGGCCAAACTGCACAACCCTGTGTTTGGCCTTACTGAAGTTCATACCATTGTTCTTGGCCCATCTATCTAGTCTGTCCAGATCCCTCTGCAGATCCTCCCTACCCTTGAGCAGATCAACACTTCCACCCAGCTTGGTGTCATCTGCAAACTTACTGAGAGTACAGTCTATCCCCTCAACCAGGTCATTGATAAGGATATTAAACAGGAGTGGCCCCAGTACTGAGCCCTGGGGAACACCACTTGTGACAGGGCACCAACTGGATTTAACTCCATTCACCACCACTCTTTGGGCTTGGCCATCCAGACAGATTTTTATCCAGCCATGAGCAGAGTTTCTCCAGCAGAATGCAGTGGGAAACACTGTCAAAGGCTTTATACTTAAGTCCGGACACACAACATCCACAGCCTTTCCTTCATCCACTAAGTGGGTGACCATGTTGTAGAAGATCAGGTTAGTCAGGCAGGACCTGCCTTTCATAAACCCATGCTGACTGGCCCTGATCATCTGATTGTCCTGCATATACTGTTTGTCACTGCTCCCCAGTTCACAGGTGACCAAAGGATTGGTTAGCTGCGCACTGAGGTTGCCAGAGATAGCTTTGGGACCCAGGTGAGAGCAGGAGTGTCAACGCTGTAAACATCCCTCAGTGTTTCCTGGTGATGCCTGGGAAGGAATGAAACGTAGGTGCCGTCTGAGTAAGAATCCTGAGATCTGACAAGGGGGGTGGGAGGCAGGAGGGGTGAAGTGTTTTTTGTTGAAGAGTGGGAATTTGCTTAGGAATGTGAGATTCTCTAAGGCATCTCTTTTATTCATTTTTCATCTTAAAGTATACTAACCACAGCGCTGTGAATTACTCGAGTGCTGACACCTAAGGTGAGACTACAGCAGCATCGCTGACATCAGTGATACCTCAGTAAAGGAAGCAGTGAATAGATGGCTATTCAGGACAACATCAGGTCAGCTCACTATTTAGAGAATTCATGACAGGTTTTCAGAAGAAGCATGACTCAGATACATGTGATGAAGAGTATCTGCATAGAAATTGGAGGCAGATGTTTGCTGGCAGGCAACACACAAACTCCAGAAGCAGTGAACTCCATTGAAAAGGTGGGTCTTCAGGTTTCTGAAGGAAACAGTATTTTTTTGACTCCGGCTGTTAACAGCAAGTAAGGGATTACAGTTGCAGCGTCATGCGAACTAGCAAGTACATTAGAAGAAAACAATTAGTACTTTCTTTGGTTCTTTTTAAACAGAAGATGCCAGGTACAGACACTAAGAAACTGCAGTCTAGGTGACCTAGAATGAAACATGGTGTTAAAATACAGAATACTATAACTGAACAATAACAAGCCTTATTTAAACACAGAAACTGTCTTCAAAGTCTAAATTCTCTGGACACGGACACAGTAAGTCAGCCAAGATATCATTATGAAAAAATCCCGTTCACTGCATAAGCACACTTAATTTTTATGTTAAGCTTTACTCTGCGTCAGTAAACCTGGATGTTTGTTACTTATGAGATACTGAAATTCTGTAGTAAAAGGCTGAAAGACAGAATCCCTAAATGGTGATGAATCGTGTAAATCACTTGAATTGTATTCTGGGGGATTTTTTTCCTGCAGTTTTGCGTTTGTTTTGGTGTTTTTTGAATATGTCTGTACATTTGTGCAGGGTTTTATATCATCTCATTATCCACAACTTTTTCCTTTAACCTTTTTTTTCTTGAACATAATACTGCAACTGATGCTGCTTGCTCACCACAGCTGTTATATAGCCTTTCCCAGCTTTGAGCTGTCTGAGGTTTGTTCACTACCTGTTGGTGAATTTGGCTAGACTAATGCTGTCTTCTGTTCCTGCTATTAGTTTTATAAATATAATTGAGACAATACAATATTGAAACATTGGTTCTTTATCCAGCTTCAAAAAACAAGTGAAATGTATTTGCTGTAGCTTTAGAGCAGCCTGTTTCATGACCCTAACCAGCCTTCCTCCAGTGTTTAACTGCATTAAGAGTATAGTCAGCTGTATGTTTTATTGCTTTTCTCAAAGTAATATAAACATCTATCTGTATAGAAAATTGTGGCAAATGGAACTATTCACATAGAATAGTTCTCAATTTAGAGTTTCAAACAGAAACTACGCACCAGCCTGATTTGCTGCTTTAAATTTCCTTTTCACGGAATTAACATTGTGAGGGATTGATTAGCTTTATCTGAGCTTCATTCCCAGAAAACATCTCACACTTCTGTATAGTGAGAACCAGCTTTTTGACTGCTCAGGTCTGAGCCTGTTCTTCCCAGCAGGTGCTGTTCAGCTCCACCAGTCGGCAAAAAGGACTTCCAATGGAAGTATTGCAGATGACACTCCTTGTGTACCCAGCCATGCTGGTTTTCACCTGGACAGTTAACTTTCTTCATAGTAGCTAGTACAGTGCTATGTTTTGAATTTGTGCTGGAAATAGTGTTAATAATGCAGGGGTGGTTTAGTTACTGCTGAGCAGTTCTTGCACAGAGTCAAGGCCTTTTCTGCTTCTCACCCTGCCCCACCAGCAAGTAGGCTGGGAGTGCACAAGAAGCTGGGAGGGGACACAGCTAGCACAACTGACCCCAACTGACCAAGGGGATATTCCACACCATATGACATTATGCTCAGGATATAAAGCTGGGGAAAAAAGAAGGAATAGGGAGGTGATGTTTGGAGTGATGGTGTTAATTGTCCCAAGTAACCATTACCAGTGATGGAGCCCTGCTTTCCTGGCAATGGCTGAACACCTGCCTGCCAGTGGGAAGGTTGTTTTGCTTTGCTTGTGTGCACAGCTTTTGCTTTACCTATTAAGTTGTCTTTATCTCAATTCACAAGTTTTCTCACTTTCACCCTTCTGGTTCCTTTCCCCATCCCAACAGAGGTTAGTGAATGAGCTGCTGAGTGGTGCTTAGTTGCCAGCTGGGGTTAAACCACAACTCCTTTTTGGCACCCGACATGGCGCTCAAAGGGTTCAAGATAACAACTGATTTGATTGGAATGTGCTAGATCAAATTTATAGCTGTTATTGCTGTTTAGCTATTAATGGGCAGGCTTCTGTGCTTGCCATGGGGCTTGCTTGCTTCACTGTGTATCAGAGCCCAGTGCTGTCTGGGGCTCCTTTTTGCTGTAGCTGCTTGCTGCCCCACTGCACTGCTTATCGCCTTACTCCGCTGTGCTTGGGAGCGTTTTGGTAACAGCAGTGGTGATGTGCCTGGGCTGGCAGATGGCCAGGGCATTGCTGCTGGTTTTGGGATGATGGACAGGCCGAACTCCAGTGGAAACTCAAGTCAAAGGGACTGTGACCTGTGGAAGAATCACACAGGAGCAGGATACCCTGAAGCATCTGTGACTGTGGATAAGTCCACACCAAAGCAGGTAAATCTTGAAGCGACTGTGGCCACAGTTATGTCCATACCATAGCAGATAAACCTCTGAAAAGATTGTGGCCCAAGGATATGTTCACACCGTGAAGCACCTGTGCTGTGGATAAGTCCATGCTGCAGCAGGTATACCCTGAAGCATCACTGGCTGTGCATGAAGTCATCTTGGAGCACCTCAAAGCATGTGGCCATAGATAAGTCCACAACAGAGCAGGTACTCCCTTGGAGAGACTGTAGCCATGGGTAAGGCCATGTTGGAGCAGATTTACTTCTTAAGGGACGGGGGCTGTAGGTAAGGCCACACTGAAGCAGGTCTATCTCTGAAGGCATTCTTGTTTGTGAAGAGGGCCACGCTGGAACAGGTGCACCTCAGAGTGACTGTGGCTGTGGATAAGTCTATGCTGCAGGTACATCCCTGAAGAGACTGTGGCTCAGAGAGAAGGCTCCACTTGGAGCAGCTACACCTCTAGTCTCTGAAGTCTGTGGAGAAGTCCAAGTCAGAGCAGGGGCAAGGGGAGGGGCTCATTGTAATGTTAAACCCAATGGTCTGATCCAAAGGGACCAGGGGTGGAGAATGTAATGGAAATAGCTTTAAATTATAACCCATGATTTGAGTTGCATGTTATAGGAATGACTATAGCAAAACCACCTGGACCAATGGAGGACAAGCCTTACAAGAAGTGGTGCAAGTACAGCAGTGACCTGACCTGAGTTGGCTTTGGTGACCAATAACTCCACCCAACACACCACCTCTCTTGTCCTGAATGACCACCATAACAGATGAAGCCCAAAGTCATGGACTAAATGAACTCAGTGGACATTTTGTGGACACTTGTTCCACAGACTAAGGGAATGATATCTGTGTATTATATTCAAGCATGGGAAGTGGGTGGTGGCCAGTAAGTACATATTGGATATAGTGTGGTGCCTGAGAATGACATAAATGGTATGGAATAAGGGATGGAGAATGTATTGGTTTTGACTGCGATAGAGTTAATTTTCTTGACAGTAGCCAGTATGGGGCTATGTTTTGGATTTGTGCTGAAAACAGCATTGATAATACAGAGATATTTTTGTTCTTGCTAACAGCTGCTGCTCTCTTTATCTGTCAATGATGAGTGCCAGCTACCTTGTCCTTCATTGCTAACTCCTCAGCCTATGGCAAACAAGTCCTGGTGATACAGTTAGTACAAAACAAAGGTATTGTTGACGCAGTAATACAATAACAGGTGTTTCAAATACTAACTTACCTAGTCTTTCCTCTCTTTCTCAAATGCCACTAATAGGCAGTAAACACTCAATAATGATTTCAACTCAACATTACTGGAAGCAAAAGAAGCTGAATCATGTTACATGAATAAGCAGATAGCCCTCACTTTTGCAAGAGCACTAACTTCTGACAGAAGCCATGGAATTGTTAGAGCCACCGGCTTTGATGTTACACAAGAAACTGCAAGGGCACAGGCGGTGTCATTCCCTGTAGCTGAAAAACAGGTGGACCTTCACCTTAAATCCACCTTGGTCTGATGGGTTAACAGACTGCTGTTTGAAGCTTTGTTCCTCTCTCCTGATCTTTTATTTTATTGTCTCAGTAAAGGGAGATTTGTTTATTGGCGTATCCCAGGCTCTTGAGTTTTACTCTGCTTTTACATAATAAGTTCTTTGTCCTGAAAGTAAAGAAATGTGATGACTATAGCATTTGTTCCAAGGTCTGGGCTGAGTTTTGGGCCATTAAGACTCTTTCCAATTGTAAGATCTCATTCCCTCAGGCTTTTTATGTAATGGGTGATAAAGGACTTGGAAAGCAAATTTATTGACTCTTTTTCTGAAAAGCTTTCCTTTTCATCCTTGACAGTGGTAACAGGACCTTTACCACTGATGCTATTGGATTTCTCCTGAGTGTCTTACTCTTTGGTGTCATTAACAAGATAAGTTATCCTTTCCTAAATCTCCTCCTCCTGTTCACTTTCAAGGGTCATGTTTTTGCATGGTTTCAATGTTAATGAGAAGAAAGTTCCCACTGAGTGTATGGAAACTCTACAGACCATCCTGGATTAGGAGTGCACTTATTGGTCATGGATATTCAGGTATCTCTTCTGTGGGTATCAGATATTACAGACAGGCATAAACATCCAGTGAACCAAAAAGAACAGGAGCCTCTTTTATGTCATGTGATATTCCTCTTCTTTTTCCCAGCCTTCTGTCTCTCTATCTTCAGTTTGAAATTGCACCACTGTGCCTGATATTCATGTTCCCAGTGAGGATTATTTCTGATGACTTCACAGTTTCATAATGACATTAAGCAACAGCTGACATCCCTCTCCATGGGCTACAGCAATTTCTATTTCCAGACTGTCTTTATTCTGCTTAGTTAACAATGATACTGTAAAATCTCTAATTCACTACTGACAGTTAATGAAAAAGATCAGTCTTTCAAAAAGACTGGGAAAGAAAAAAGAACAGTTTTCACTTTCTAAGGACATTGCTACCTACCTATCTCATGCCTACAAGGAGCATAATGACTATTCAAGGAGTGAACATTCAGGGAAATGCCAAATCTGCACCCATTTTCCTATGCATTAGTCTAGCAATGAAGACTGATCATTAAAGATGAAAATGGAATAGCTACACCGCAGGAAGATTTCAACCTTTCCAAGCCTAGGATGTTAAGTATAAAGTAAACAAATCTGCCACTATTTTTGTGGCAGAATGAACTCTGTCCTCATTACAAAAATACATAAAGGTCAACAGCCTTCACGAAGGCCAGAGGATTCACCTCTCTGTGCGTAGGGCAGCGGCAGAGTGAGAGAAACCTTCTGCGCCCCACTCTTGCTGGCCATCCCTCCTCAGCACGGTTCAACAACGAGCAGGGCCAGATGATGGCCGCAGGTCAACACAGGTACAACACACATCATGATCTGGCCCTTTGCTTCCATCTGCTGTCAGCAGAGTAATTAGATCACGCTCAGTCAGCATCTGGACACTCACATGTATGTGGTGTAATTAAAAAGAATACAGGAGCCCCCAAATCAAACAAAACTCCCTTTTACCTTAACCTCAACTCAGCCAGACGAAAATGCTTAATCTCTCAGACACAGAAGTAAGGCTCTCATGTTTCAGCATTTGCTGTCCTTACAGGATGCATTGTTCTACTCGCATAATGAAAACTTTTTAAAATCACATTTTTAATTAACTAGAGCAATATGGCTTCTTAGTTGCTGCATTTATGCAGAGGCTAACAAATTTAATGATCACAATTCTAAACCGCCACATTTCTGGAAAGTACTGCATGTTATAAAACTTGTGATAGATGTCTTCTTTTAATATCCCATTACTGTAATAATGGCTGCTGTGCTTTTAGGACCAGAGCAGCCTAATTCAAACGGATGGAAACATACAGGCTGAGAGTTTCAAAGTGGATGACAGGAGTTAAGCATTTCTCTCCGAGTGCTCTCAGTGCAGTCTGGATGCTTCCCTCTGCGGCATACTTTTGGCACTCTTGTCTCTCACTAAGAATGCGCTACAGCAGCAATGTTTAAATGGATTTTCAAATCACAACACCAGCCTGCTATTTGGAACACTGGGAGAAGACATAAGCAATGAAAAGATGGGAAGGTTATTTCATGTTTTGAGATTGTCCTAAATTGGGGTCAATGGCAATGACAAAGCAAACACTGACGCTCAGCTTTGATTTATCATTAGCATGCAAAACAGAAAAAAAGAACAGATAAGCTGCCCTGTGAACAGCGATACAAGCACCATGCCAAACCCTTCCCAATTTTGTTTAATGTGTTATCATTGAAAGCACTTCTTTATGAACCTGAATATACATTGTCTTCTCTCATTACATTTTTCCTCATTCGGTTGAGCAATCTCCATCCCCAAGCTCATCCTTCTTCTTTTCCATCCCCCGCCCCCTGCTCATTCTGCTGGAGCAGAAAATGAACAGAGCTTCGTTTGTTTGCCAGCAGCAGCAGCAGCAGCAGCAATGTCAAGCCTGTAGAAGCACCCGCCCTGCCTCCATGGTCCTGGGTGAGGAGACACCTCATGTTTTTGGGAATAATGCATCCCAATGAACTGCTGTTCCTCTGAGAGAATGGTGTTTGTGGAGGTCTCAAGTAAGCAGTGATTTTAATTAAAAAAGGAAGAGAGATTCAAACCCAAGTATTTTAGAATGACAGCATATTCAGAGAGATTAAAAAAAATTGCCATGAGAAAAGCATTCAAAATCAGGATTTAAACAGCAATAGCAGATTCTCTTAGATAATCACTGGACAGCATAAGCTGAAGCCAGAGCATCTGCTTTCTTGAAGCTCCACTCAGGGGCACCCATTCCTTTTTGTGCATACACGAATCATATATTAGATACCTATATACGAAATAATACTTGTCTCTACCAAGTTCTGCTGTCTCTCTTTCCATCACATAGGGTATGGAAACCTTCACATAGGGTATGGAAACACCTTCTAAGAGTGTAAGCTTCAGCCATTTGCTGTGCTCCACAGAGGCATGCGATATGCATGACTTTCATTGACACAATCTTAAAAACCAAGTACTTCAGCTTTCCAGACCCTGCTCTTTCCAAAACCTCCTTCTTCTAGCAGCCTGAAGCCTTCCTCATTTCCAATGTAAAAACTCTCACTGTCTGTTTACAGTCAGATGTTGCTACCCAATTTGCTCTTGTTTGCAGGTAGGCTAACATCTTCTCTCATCGACTTACAAACAACCTTACTCATGCTCTACCTGTCTTTGCTAGGATACAGAAGTCAAAGCCTTTCAGTTTCTCCTTCTCGGACAGAATGATGAAAAAAATGGAGGAACTAATAGCTGGGGTTTTATTTCCCCTAATCTTTTGAACAAGCTTAAATTGACCTGCCTGAAGTATATATGACCAGAATGGTGCAAAGTATCCCAGGTAGAATCTCACTTGAGGCATGTATTATCTCTCTCAGGAGACAGGTCATCAGATAAATCCTCCATGACCTTTTATCTTCTCATCTTTATGTCATTCTCCTGTACTTCATATTTTTCTGTCTCCCCCAGAAAACAGGAGCTCTTTGTGATAATATTTTGGGCAGCTTGTGGTACCTAGGTAGGGGAACACCCATTCGTATTTGTTAGGAGACAACTCTGCTTTGATAAACTTAGCAATTCACCATCTGAACTCTTGAGAGTGCTAGGGAAGCCAAAAGCTATCTGCTACTGAAGCTCTTATTTCACTAACTTGTTTATTCAGAATACTTTTGTCCTAGTTGCATGTTTTGATTCTTCCCATTACGCAGTTGGATTGTTGCTTCTTTACTCTCCTCCACACTTCTGCCTTTTTTTTTTTTTCTTCATTAACAACCTCTGTAGAAGTGCTATCAGCAATTTTTTTAAGGTGGGGAGATTTTCAAAGAGAGTCTTAAGATCAATGCTGGCTCAGTACAAGTTTAATTTAGAACATGTGTGATGGCTCTGACTCACACAGTGCTATTCAAGCCATCCACCCCTGATTTAGAACAAGCCTAGTAGTTTAGTTATGACCTGGAAATGTCTGAAGCCAAATTATATATAGCATTTAAAAAGTATTTATAATGTTAAGAATGGCTATAAACACCTCCAGAGTCCCTTAAGTGATGCACAGGTTCACAATGGACACATTCCTGTCTGAAGCCTACACTGAACATCTACTTCACAACACCTGGACCTCTCCATAAAATGCATTCACGCCCAGACTGGAGCTTGACATGATTCTCCCAGCTTTCCTCAAAAGATTGCTTCTGAAGGAATATGCCACAGAGCAGAAGTATTCTTTGATCCAAAAGAGGCTTTGCTGAGATTAGATTCTCTGAGTGCTCCAACATCTTTATCTCTGACCTTGCAGGTAACAAAACATCACCGGTCAGCTACAGCCATGAGACCTGTGTGACAGCGTGAACAGGCATGTGAGGAATGCAGGCAACGTTATTCTCATCTGTGCTCCAAAAATTGGCTTTAAGACTTAGTGAGAGAATAATCACCCTGACCTTAGTTTGTAGCATCTTAAAAAAACCACCAGTGAGGACAGCAGGCATTTACCACGTGTCATCACACACCAGCATGCAGGGAGAAAAATTTCACTGCTTCTCCTACGCAGCATTATGCTGAGCAGGAATGCAAAACAAGGCGCTGGGGTGAGGACGAGAGAGCCACAAGTCACTGGTAGTGGCAGAGCAGTCACAGCTCTCACTACCACTACGACGTGCCTGTTCCTACAGGAAAAGTATCTGAACCAGACTGACCCGGAGCTGACCCGGACATGGTGAGAAGTTTAAGGAGGAATACAGGTAGCTAAGTAGCACATTCTGGGGTCCCATAACTGCAAGTCTGGAGGAAGAGGAGAAGGCCAGCACAGAGCCTTTGCTAGACAAAAGTCCTGCAGCTTTACAAAGCTCGCATTCTTCACCTGAAGCCTGGCTGACTGATATGAGATAAATACCTGAGCATGAGCTGAACTCAGAATTAAATTTAAAGCTGAACTAGGCCTCTTGTTGGCAAGGGAGAAATCTGCTGGGGGAAGACAGTGGGCACTTCACTGTCATGATTACAGTGGGCTGCTTGCCTGCAAACAGCAAAGGTAGATCCTGGAGGCAGATCCTGGATAGGCATAGAAAAGGAAAAGTAGAGCGGACAGAAAGGAAGCAGGTATTTGAAGATTACAGACTACTCTGGAGCAAAAAAGGGCAGAAGATGAGTTGCAGGATGACAAGGGGTAGGCATGGAAGGATCGTCAGGAGCTGTCCAGGGCCACAAACCACAGCAACGCACAGGAGGCCCCAACCCACCGCTCAAGCAAAAAAAAATCCCCAGTTTTAAATAAATATGCAGAAAAGCCAAAAAATAGACAGTAAAAGATGAGATTGATCATGCTCAATCCTTCTGGGTTCAGACTGGCAGGTTGCAGATGCCAGCTGTTGGTTATGGTGCTGCATCAGTGTGCTGCCATGCAGAGATTCAGTGGAAGGGAAAAAAATCATTGAATTGTGCACATCTCCCTGTTTTTACATCCTGTTTTTCTCAAAAGGGTGTTTTCTTTCACAAAGGAATCACAAATCAAAGGGATACACACAGAAGATCTGATTATAGGATCTTATCTGGCTAAAACAGAAAGAAGAAAAGTGTAGAGGTATTTGATGCTAAATGTCATGAGACTGTAGAGACACTATTCTTTATGGAGAAGAAACAAGAGACACTCATGATGGCAGTTGCCTTTGAAACCAACTCCCAGAAATTGCAATCATGCCCTCTTGCAAAACAGGTACTAACCCTTTTTTGTAACCACTCCAAGTTGCCTGGGCATTCCTCACCCCTACGCTATGTAAACAGCAAAGTGTTAAGAGTCCTTAGGGACCCTAAAGTTGTAAGTCAAGAGTTAAAAAAAAACAATATTCAAACATCCTTTGTTCTTCTGGCTGTAGATGTAACTGCTTCCCAGTCTGGCCAATTTGCTTATTTCTTGCCCATAGTATTCCATAGTCAGAGTTCTCAAGAGATAAGGCAAACTCATCTAGAAATCTCTCTATTCATACCTAATGATTTCAAGTGCTGATACTATTCTTATCTGCTCTTGAATAAAGGTCAAGGATATTAGTGAGTTATGCATTAGTGAGTTCCTGCATTTTTTTCTACGGTTCAGCACAGGTTATCCTTTATTGACAGCTGGATGAGTATTGTTTTAACATTCTTCTCGATGCTGGTCATAGAGAACCTGATTGCCTTCTCATTAAGCTAAATTTACACCAGCATGCTTCCTTTGTCTACTTTAGACTACCAGCAGGATGAGGGAGGAAAAAATATCTAGTTCGTTATTCAGCAAGATATCAGTGATGAAATTATGGCCCTGCAGCCACTTTGTCTGAAAGCATCTCAGCCCTTCTAGAGTGGTGAAAAGCAATCATGACCTGAGACAGGCACTTGCTAGACACTGGGACTTCTGACATGTGCTGGTACTTTCAAAGCCAAAATTCCCAGGCTTTTCCCTTTCAGGCAGCTTCCCTCTTGATCTAAACCCTTGTCTCTTACCGCTCATTTCCCCTTTCAAATCAGTGGATGTACACGGGATGCAAAAGACTCCACATCTGCAGATTACTGCAATCGCACTCAAACCATGGAGCTCGAGTCACAAATATGCAACTTAACATGAGGCTTCTTTGACGAAGTCCTGAGGCAATGATTTGTGCCTTTGCTAGCTATTTTCTCCTTAGTGATGCAACCACCCACAATGCGGTAGGAGTTTGCAGCTGACAAAAAAGGCACGCCGTGATTTGGAAAAGCTAGGCCACAACTATACTGGCTTTTTCCGGACAGCGATTCAAAGCTCACCAACAGGTCAAGCCTACAGTAAGAAAATGTCGAGCAGGCTACCTGCTGGGATTTGTCATCAATTTATTAAAGAGGGAAACATTGGCCTCTGCACAGTACTAGCAGAAGAAAGCCCACTACTTATATATTAGATCCAGAAGGCAATGCTGATGAAAGCTCTTACCAAGACTATTACAATGCTGGAGCATGTCCTAGCCAGTAAACCGTTGACTGCATCTCAGAAAGCTCATATAAGAGGTGAATGCTGAAAGGTCGTCATGCTTTCATGCTTTGAAATAAAACATTCCGAAGCAAAATGAATGCCCACAAGTATATCAAGAACAGTGGTGCAGAGATCAGCAGTGCTCTCAAGGACACATTCTGAAAAGATGAAATCCATGTAGAAAACCACTGATTCAAAAATAAAACAGCATTTGCACAGGCAAGCACCATAACAGCATGTAACCAGAGGTGGCTCAAAGTATAAGGGACACATCAGGTACATGTGCAATTACCCAAGTAGTTCCATGTACAGCTCTTGTCCTTAGTTCCTGAACCATTCTGCCTTGTGCATAAGCCAGTAGCAAATCAAGACAGTACTTCAGCACCACTCAGTGTGCAATTCTCCCAGAAAGCCCCTCTCCTGTTCATGACGCACTACTAGATTTACACATGTGCCACTGCACCTTCTGCATTAGAGAAGTACTTGAAAAACATATTTACCTGTGGAAATGGAAAGCTTTTTTCTAGATCACTACATCTGGTGTCTTAAGGATATGAAAAATGTGTTGTGGTTTGGACTTCCTTTCCCTGCTAAAGCAAATGCTTAAGATGGCAAAATTGTTACACCCCAGCATAAACACAGGGGAAGCTGACAGTGCTGTCATACTAATTTTGGAGTCCCACACTACCAGCTGTTTTGTCCTACTGAAGTGCAGGAAAAAATGACCAGAGATGTCCCCATGACTGTACAAAACCAAGGACAACTGGGATTATTTTGACAACCTTCAAAAAACCGCAAGCAAGAGAGGGCAAAAATTAAAATTTAATTAAGAGGATGATCCAAATACTCAGATAAAAAGATTTATCCCCCCCCTTCCCCCAGGCCATGCAAATGGGGAAATTCAGCTACCCTTCCAAGCACATCAGCCAGTATGCTCACTTCTGCCTGGCAGAGTTGGTGGCCAGTTTGCATTCATCTCCTTATCTGGCCTCTCGGGCTCAGTGGGTTGCAAATAATTCTAATGTTCAAAGTCATCTCCCAAATGCCACTGGGGGGGGGGGGGGGCAGGGGGAGATGTTGATGGATTCTGTTACCAA
>JANHFX010029017.1:0-25410 GCA_027560015.1 Chloroceryle amazona | reverse complement strand
CCTAAATAGTGTAATAAGTGAGGACCTTAGAAATAACCCAGATGAAGATGGTTTCTGTAAAGAACAACAGCCGGAATAGTATTGAAGATTTTGGAATGGACAACTGTCAGATGTCAAGAAATCCTGGAGTCCTGTGGGGTTTGTCTGGATTTTTTTTAATTAGTAATAAAACCCTTGAAGCATAGACTACTATGTGCATGGATGAGCATATTAACAGCAGTATAGGTAAAATACTGTCCAGAGATACACAGCACATAACCAGTTGCTGCCAGATTTTCATTTTACAAGCTAAAAAGTAAAATTATATTTTATTTTCATGAACCATTTATTAAAACCTCCCTCTATCAAATGCCACATGCAATAATTAATTGCAAAAACTTAACGTTTATTAGCCTGGCAATTTTATGAACTAGATGACTATAGGAAGTTGTACAGCTAAACACACTCATCAGGAAAAAGAGGAAAGAAAGCATTTTAAAAGCCTTGAATAGTGTTTTGGCTTTTGTGAAGCAGCCCAATCTTAATTGAACTCACTTAATTTAATTAAAACTATTATTCAAATGTGCTATCTTGCAATGGAGTCAAGATGAAATGTACTTCTCTTTTCTTTTTCTCTTTTTTTTTCCAGAATTAACTACTGTACTTGGGTTATGCTGATCAGATAACTGAGCACTGTGCCCAGTTATTGTGAGATCAGCACTGTGGGATTCATTAGGGATGTGCTGTGTTTCTGCTGGAAAAGCTATTATTGCATGCCTTGAAATACAGTGGCATCCAGAAGAGATGCTTGGCGCAGCCTGACTCCCACGGATTTGGAGAACCATGTGTGAGCTCTAAGTTGGTCATGTTCTGCTCAGGCTGTCCCCTTGAGACCAGCCTGCTCTGCACAGCAGGCTGCCCATCACCATCAGTTAGAAATCTTTAAGAATGGGCTGATGCCAAGGTGGTATAATCTGCCAAAAACAGCTGCAGGCTTCTGCTGGCAGTTCCACAGATCCTCTGTTTCTTCATCGAGTTGTGGGTATTAAGAATTGTACACAGGCAAGAGCTTAGCATAGGAAATGGCACATTGGCATTTAAGTTTACTTGTCAGAAAGGAGTGATTTTGTTCTGTCAAAACAGAAGCATGTGGAATAATCATTAGCAGGCAATATCTGTTCTCCAGTAAGCTTCCTAATGCATATTCTGCTGGATGCAGGATAACTACTGCAAACTCCATTTGAAATGCACTGTCTTTGCTAGAGTAAGCCATTGTAACTGGAGATGTATGTAAGGATCTGGGAACAGTCTCAGTGGTTTCCTGGGGCCTGAGGAAAGACTTCAAGCAGTGTGATTTCAGTGCATTTTTTTAGGAGGGGGGAGGGATGGAAAATTGGCACATGCTACACAGACTTTGGGAACTACGCTTCCTACAGCACTTGGTACGGTATCAGATCTAACTGGGAATTAATAAATAAAAGTACTTATTATTTGATAGCTTTACAGTTTGTGCCAGTGTGGACTGAGTGAAACAACCCTTAACTATATTCCCTAGATAGTTCCTTTATCCCTTTACTCCTGAATTCCTCTAATGACAAAATTTCCTCCCCTGATCATTTCTTCTTTCTGTTGTGCAACTTCTCAGCTGCATACACTGACCAGGTGCTGTTTTACTAAGAAGATCTCCATAAATTCAATTGTCCCAAGCTCCAGTTTTTTGTGACACTCAAAAGAAGCCTAAATATATATTTGTACACTTATTTAAAATCCATCATGTTTTTTACATCAGCATCACTCTCAATCAGCTGCTGCTTTCCTTACACTTTACTACACGCTTAGAATTTCTTCCCAGCTCCCTGGTTATGGCTCCACTGGAAAGGATCAGCACTTGTCATTGTCAGTTCATGGTGCAACAGAGGTTAAAGAAACTATTTAGCATTTACATTGCTTTATTCAAAATTGTAATGCTGGCTTACAGCATCTGATGCAAAAAAAAAAAAAAAAATAGAATTCCTAGGATAAGTCCTGGCAGCAAGAAGCACCCGTCAGAAAATGGCACTTGGCACTGAAAAAAGTTTGAGGAAAATTGCTTCTCAGATTAGAATTGATGCAATTTTCCTTCCTCTCGAAGGTTATCCTGATTACCTTAATTGGAGTTAGACACATGAACTGTAATTCGTTTTTTCTCCCACACTGATAGAAACATGCTGTCAAGACACAAATTCACCTTTGATGTATTATGAACCATTTTGAATGAAATGTGTCTAATAAGTGCAAATAAACCGAGGTGAAAAGCACTGTAATGGGTTTTTGTTGATTAGTAATAACAAAGCAAGATTGTACTCAATAATTTGGCTAAAACTTGAAACAGGAGATTCTTTTAATTGAGCCAACACATTTATCTCACTTTCTAAGAGCACCAGTGGAGAATATTTACATGAAAGAAGATTTAAAAACTGCTTGCATGCTTTTCAAATCCCTGTTACAAAGCAATCCACAAAGGACCAGGTAGACCTTAAAGACTTCTTTTTCTCAGACAGACTGAAGCTATGACATCACACCAAACCCTGCTTATGCTAACCATGGAGAACTGGGAACTTGCTTCTTCCAGATGACACGATTCCTAGACGTTGGATTTTAAGTCACAAGGAGTAAGAGTTTCTGTAGATATTGCCCAACGTACCCAGACAGCCACTTCCAGGGTTACTTTCAGCAAGATCTTTATAAAGTACAACTTGGTTGCTGTTGTTTTATTGAGCAGTTATTTTACTGTTCCTCTTGCCTGGACAGTGATTGATTGCTATCCTCTTCATAACAAGTTTTCATAATAAATGGAGGACAGATTAACTATTTTTCTCTGCAAAATACACTCAATTCTCTCAACAGCTTTCTGATATGCTGCACTTACAAAGTCTTTTAGCATTCTTGCTCTTGTCCAGGCTCTCCCTATCTTTATGAACTGATGTAATGAAAACTAAACACAAAATTCTATCTGAAATCTCTCTAGTACTGGATGTTTTTTTTGTATTTTACTGCATCCTTGAAAGAGTTCTGTCTGTTTTTTTTCATAACAGCACCAGGAATTGATAATTTGCTTCTCATTCAGCATACATCTCAGAGCAGTTCCAGTGGCACTGGTGCTTAGAGAGGTGAATGCACTGTCCATTCAGTTTCCCTTCTGTGACTGCAGTTACCTCAGTGAAAAGAATGCTATCACTTTCAGACTCTAATTAGTCAAGTTTCTCTGGTATTCTTAGAACATCTTTGTCGTCTTTCACATTTTTATGCCACTTGCATATTTTATGAGCATACTTCCCAGTTCTTCTTCCAAATCATTACTGAAATAGTGGCCTTAGGCCCTGACAGAAGTCAAGTTCTGGATAGATTCCTGGAAATTTCTTCTTTGATAGTCAAATACCAACAGCATTTTTGAGAATAATCTTCCAAACAGTTGTGTTCCCATTAATGGTAATAACACCTAAACCAAATATTCTCATCTTGATTAGAAAGATATTAAATAAGAAAATATTGTGCACCAAAAGCCCTGCTTAAGCATTTACTGCTTCTTCCTCCACTCTAGACCATTTTTCCCATCAAGGAAGGAATTTAGATGACTTTGATATAACAGACCCATGTTAGCTTTTTATATGGCCTTATTTTCTTCTAGATATCTGCTTTTAAATATCTGTTCAGAAATATTTCAGTGGACTAAATTTAGGTTGAGTAATGTAAAATTTCCCGAGTTCTCATTTTCCCTTTTAAAAGGTAGATTCTACATTTACCCTGCTTCTCTAGAACCTTACTAGTCTTCCATGAATTTTCAGATATAACTGATTATGGCTCAGAAATTGCTTTGGCTAGTTCTAAGATCGATTTCATCAGGTCTTGCTAACTTGAACACGTCGATATTATTTGAATGTTATTTATCTTGTCCTTCTCTTCTTCTACCTTGGAAGTCTACCCCTTCATTAAAATTAATCTTCAAAATTCTTGTTACAGTTAACCTTTCTAGTGAAGTCTGAAGCAAAGAAACTTGCCCTCAGCCTCCTCTATGACATTTACTCTCTTTTTTTCTTGCAGGTACTGGTGCTATAAGTCCCTGTTTTCATATTCTTCAGACTCATTTCTAAAACCTTGGTTTGCTGATTTTGCACTCCCACTTTCTTTGGCATTAATTTGATCTTTACTTTGGTTTTATTTTCAAGTTCTCACAGAGATTGCTTTTTTATGTTCCTATAGAGTATTTCTGATCAAACATCTGAACCACCTATTTGTAGTCTTCTTTGATACCATTTGGAGGCATATTTATATAATTATGTAGACAAATTTAAATATTTTTGAGTGAAGACGCAGAACCCTGACATAGCAAAATGTAGATTACTGACAAAACAGAGAGTTACCTTTCATTGACTCTTTACAAGCAGTTCATCTACCTGAGGGATGAAAATCAGTAGTTTAAAATTACTGTGTGTATATACTTCCAGTTCTTTTGGCTATCACTTCCAGTGACACCTGAATATATAGAGCTTTATCTTTCTGTTGTCACTTCCAATACTAGGAAAAAATCTGTTTGGTGTTCACTATCCAAGTATATTATAGTGCAGTTCAAGCCATGATAGGAGCAGATTAAGCTTGATATACTTCTCAGGCTGCACATTTTTCTCCACTGGCAAGGGCTTTTAGTATTTTCATCTCTGTCTTTGGCTAGTATCATAATGCATTCTTGTACTTTACTTTTCAAAATGCTATTCCTTGCTATAAGTTAGTATAAGAGCTCCTGGGTAGCATTCAGCCTCATTCCTTCTTTCAGTTTTTCTTAAAGAGAAAATTGAAGCCTTTTCCAGATATATTCCACAAAATGATTTGATTGTTTTACTTTAGTGAAATATGCAGATGTGTATTTTCCTCCTTCATCAGATCCGCTCTCTACTCGGAGCAGATCTTTGCAGAAAATAATTAACATCTCATATGGGATTTGAACACCTGTCTAGATTTCCAAGCTAGCAGAAGAATTTTCTCCTCACAGACTCAGCTCTTATGTTCTGATTTTGGTTTTAATGAAGATCTGAGAGTGTGTGGAGAAGATTATGGACTTTCCAAAACCCTTTCCTTCTACATAAAACCAGCATACTTGGCAGTAAGAGATGTCAAAGGTGGAAAATGGAAGCAACACCTTACCTCCTAGGACTGAAAGAAATCCATTTTACTCAGAAGTGTCTTACAGGAGCCCTTCTTTCAGAGATCCTCAGCATCTACCTGGATAAAGAGCCCTTTTGTCAAAGAATATTTTGTTCTCTTGACAAAGAGCTATTGACAAAGAACTATTTTCTTCTCTGACTTGTCGTAGCTGTTATTGAGACATAAACTTTTGATTTTTTTTATTGTATGTAAGAATATGATTTTTACAGTCTACTTGCATGTGTTTGTACTATTGTCAACTGTTAACGAGTTACAACTGCTTACAAAACCCAGTATGTTGATTACAGAGTTTGATTGGGATAGGTACAGTCCACAGCCTTGGAGAGAGAGTAAAGTATTATCATCTTTGTGGAGCAACAGGAGAGAAAAGTCTTAGTTATATGTTTGGGACTCAAAAGGGTCATTTCCAAATGTATTGCTGAAAAGAGTGAGCACAAACTGAGGGGAATAACTTTGGCTAGTGGCAGAATAAAAGAAAGCACATCAGTGCAATTAGATAAGAAGAGATCCACCTCATTGTGTTAAGTCTGTAGTCACTTTGCATGTATTTTAGTGCAGGTATTTTGCTTTTTAGAATTTATTGTGTGATGATTGGTAATTACAGCTCTGGTATATGCAATAGCAGCTAGAAATTCTCAGTCTTCTTAAGTCTGAAAAGTAGTTTTCTCCAGCTGCTTATTAACATATGATGTCTCATTAAATTGTATCAAAACGTATAAACACTGATCAAAAACATCTGCCAACACTTAAAAAGTCCAATTTCATTTCGTATTCAGTGTAATGACAGCAATCAAAACAAATTTGTGTGGTATTCATCATCTTTTATATAGATGCTGCATTGTAATTTAAGTGTTAACTAATGGACATGTTGTTATAGAAATTCCATACTGCACTGAGATTCTATATGCAAGAAACAGCCGTGAGACATTTAGAGCTGGACACTTATTACAGGAGCTGTTGTAATGTAAATAAATTAGTTTGGGGCCATAAGAAACCTGAGTGCATAAGTATGAATAACATTATGCAACTGCCATAACATCCAGAATATAGCCAAAGAATACAAATACAAAGCTTGGTTGACTCCAATTGGTTTTACCTAAAGAAGACAAAAATTGGTGAATTCAGGGCTGATGTGTGTGAATCAGGACAGCCAGCTACAGGAGATGGAAAAGATTCTAGGAAGATTATGGAAGGGGCTTCAGTCCTATGACATATATTCTATGACATAGCTTACAGTGTTCATTTTAGAACTAAAATAAAGCCTTTAAAGAAAGAAAAATGCCTGAAATATTCCACTCCAGGGCGTTGGACAGGACAGGATGTGTCTGAGGTGTTCAGAGCTTCCAAAGTCCTAAGAAGACTCATCTAATCCTTGCACCAGACAGCATTGTTTTTTATTCAGTGTCATGCAAGTGACCCCTTGGCTTTGGATAGCTGCTGGGAACTGGGAAGATTGTTTTTAGGAGAGATAACATATAAATAGGATTAAACCACAGGATGATTGGAGGAAATGAAGAGCTGTCAGGTAGCCCTTAGGTAGCGTGGCCCCACGTGCTGCGCACCCAACAGCTGCACACATCTGCAGGCTAAACCTGAGGTATAATATTCATGTGGCCAGCAGAAATTAACTTTTTCTCACATCTCAGGGCTTGTGTAGCATTAATTAAAACCTCGTGGTACAGTTTCTTTTTCTTTTTCTTTTTTTTTTAAATCTTCTAAATATGTGCTGTTGCTTTTAATAATACAGATACACAGAGTTTGTGGGTACAGAGTTTGTGCCTTCCCTTGTTGCCTCTGAAAATTCTCTGGCTGCAAATGACTGTCAGAGGCAGAGACATATGTCAAGCAGAGATCTGAGTCCAACATCAGAAACTGACTCTCAATCAATGTAGAATACATAAGAGGTCTCCAGTCAGCTCGGAGCTCAGCAGTTAGCTTTCTGAAACAGTGCTGGATTATTAAATAACACAAGGGACACAAGTTTTCCAAACTAATGGAGATTTTTCTTTCTATTTAGTTCTTAAAGGATCTTAGATATTGCCTCTGTTGTGATTCAGGCTAAATCCTGTTTGTCCACCTACTCCCTTCTTTATTGAGCAAATAAGATTTTATTAACTTTTCAGCTCTTGTTGGTGCTTGCCAACTACTTCTGCTTTGTTCAGCTGGTACCTAGTGAGACATAACATGTACTTGCAGATGATAAATACATAATAAACTGGGTACTTTTTTGCCTTTTCAACAAATTTATAGCAATTCCTATGAAAAAAACCCCATACTTATGGTCAGCCATTTTCACATGGTTATCACAAGTAGAAAATTAGATAATGCAACCTTAATGTAATGCAAAATCTAAGATCTATGGCAATTTAGTGATTAGCCACATAATCAGCATGATATACTTGGGTGATTATAATACAAATTGCATGCATGAGGTTAAACCAGTTTAACTTTCAAAACAATTTTAATAGGTAAAAGAGAATTTGAGCAGACCTTTTTGGCATGGAAAAGACATAAATTTACTGTGATATTCTGAGGGTTTGTCAGTTAAATTCCAAGCAACATTCTTTTACAAATTTTGCTTTTAATAAAAAATGAAGTTTAACCTGAAGGGGAAAATACAACAGTATGGGAACTACAAAACACTCAGCTCTGCCTACTTATTCAAAAATTAATATTTTTGGTTTTTTGTTTCCAGAATCTGGGGAAATGGATAATCTTTGACCTATAAACTTGACCTGAGGAAAGAGAACAAACTCTAAAATGTCAGAGTCACAACTGTTCTTTGAGACATCTGCCTCAACAGGGTGTGGCAGGAGAAACAACTTCAGCTGAGAGCTTCTCTGGCACTTTTGCAGGTACCAGGGCAAAACTGGGGTTTATGAGCATGAAGTTTGGTGTCCTGTCATGTTCTTCCAGGGCTAGGTCTTATGGCATTTTGGGAAGGATGGTTCTTCTGGTTTATCAATTTGCTGGATGCTAACTGTACATACAGGGCCTGTGAGCCAAGCTTGGGTTGAGGAATTAGCACAGACTGCAAACTACTGGACTTGCAAAATGTAGTAGAAATTATTACAGGCAGGTGTTTGGGCTGCTGTAGAAACTCACAGTGTACTTTTTTTTTTCTTTTGATTTTAAAAGCACTTATACTAGGTCTAAATTTTGCCTGAAGTGTTTGAACATGTCATCCTGGGCACATCATCCACATACATTCATGAAAAGACAATGTATCTTTTGGTTCTTTATATCTTTACTCATTGCTTCTGCTTCTGGAAAATTAGACTTTCTTTTCCTGACGGGTAAAAAAGACATGTTGCAAATAGGGAGTATTTTCAGCTTTGCCTGTCTTTGTCTGAAACTGCTGACAAATACTTTCAGGACATAAATACTGCCCTCCAGAAAGTTCAATTTCAGGGTAACTGTCTGGGCAATTAACCTACTGTGAGTTTCCTCCATGTGACATTTTCAGTTTATGTGGCTCCTCTACAAATGCCTTGCTTCTTTGCTGTCCTACACTGTGTTTGTGGGAAAGATTGTTTTATTAGACCTCAAAACTGTCACCAAGGGGCAGTGTTTAAAAACATCAATATTATATCAGAGGAAGCAGTTGTTTGTATTAGCCATGGTGTAGCAGCTAAGAGCTTTGAGTTATATGGCTAATTTATGAGTTCCACCATATAAAATATATGACTCATAGTGTCTTATGGTGTATGCCAGTAGTGATAATGGCTCTGTAATGCGTGTCATGCTTGTAAGGAGAGTTCAAAACTGTGTGGTTCAACGAGTTGCTGACCAGATGGGTTATTGTCTTTACCTTTGGCATAATGTTATAACATAACAGATCTAATTTCTTTCTATTACAAATAGAGTTCTTCATAGATTGGGGAACTGCACTGATATTGGAGTGGGGGTTTGGTATCAATATGAGGAAGTATCTCCATTGTTTTTGCAAATTACAGCTTTTACAATGATGATGTGCAGCTCTATTTCATCCTCCCTTCTTCTAGCTAATTACCAGCCTGACCTCCCCTCAGAACCTTGTTCTTCCTGCCCACTGAGAACCAGTGTCTTTGTTATTATAATCCAGTATGAAATATTATAATCCAGCTGAAATAAATAAGGCAGTCATTCATCGATGGCACATAAACATTAAAAATGCTAAAACAATTGGTTTAAAATTTAAAGGAGTAATGATTCACAGAGATGCATTATTAATAAGCATAAATTATTGAGTTGGCTCAGTAGTGCAGCTACAGTTTAGAGATGGTCCCTCAAGGGGCTGTGGTCCCATGCAGAAGTGTGCTCTGCCAGCTGGCCAAGCAGCAATACTGTGTCAGCTGTGAGAGCAGAGTTACCCGTGCCAGGCTGTAGGAGGGGGAGCAGGAGGCGGTGGACTGAGTGTGCTTGCAAATGCACAATGTACATGGGGAGTAAATCATGGGAAAAAAAGAATATGCTTGGTTTTGAGCAATTGGAAGAAGACAATCCAGTGTTAGTGACTCCTTTTTAATGGCAATGGAATGGACGTAAATCAGTCTTTTCTGCATCTGTGTCTCTCTCTTTTGCCCTCCTTCCTTGTGAATAGTTTTGCGTTATCTACTTACCCAACTATCCTCATTCTATTGATGCAATTAAGCACACTGAGAAATGTATTTTCTTCTGCTCCTACATTGTGCTATGCATGAAACTAGTCTAAATTTTACATCCTTCAGGCAATTTCTTTTAAGAAACAGTTTAAACTCTAAGGATGAAATTCTGCCCCAAATAAAGACAACGGGACTACTTCTGACTGTGCTGAAGCTGAGACTTCACCAAGAATTATTTTCTTTCAGTGATAATAGATTTTGAAAGGGAGTTCACAGATCATGATTCAGGAGATGAATGGGCCTGATTTAAATGTCATATTTAGGCATAGTGTCTGTAGAATCAATATAAAATTATGCTCAGCTAAGGATGGGATGGTGATGGAACAATTAAATACAACTAAAAATCATATCTTTCAAATCTTCCTGGTACAAAGATTATCATGCATTTCAGGCCAAAGCTATCTTTCTTATTGCCCACACAAATGTAGAGTCCTTTTGCTTTTAAAGAGAAATTAAAAGCTTCAGAAATGCATAATTGTGTAACTGAAGGTGTAGTTTCTGAACGATTCCCAGAAGGTGCCCCATTCTTCAGTCCTTCCTTTTGCCTGGTGTCAAACACAGCATCTAAACAGCCAGTTCCTGGAACAGAGAAAAGCTGACCTTTATGCATGGTAGGGGTTTCAGTGACCTCTCTGGAACTACTGTTATGGTCACGGGCAGCTTTACAACTGTTAATGAAAACAATCCCTTTCTGCGAGCAGAATTCCCTTCTCATTTGCAAACAACTTAAAGTAGCTAGTTCCACTAACTACTAATTAATAATTCTAAGTTTACATTGATGCAACTGAATTTGACCTAAAAATACACATCGGGTTTGTTGTGGTAAAACAGAAAGATGCTTTGCTTTCTCTTTTCAAAGGCTGCCTAAGAAACTGGAATAGTTTTGATGATGGAAAGATTATTGTGATAATGCATTTTGCTGCATCTCCTACACATTAAAGCAGAACATTAGGTGCAATAGACTATAAATCTCTTCTTTCTATTGCTTAGCTATGCATCTAGTTGTATTGAAAGCAGCAAATATTGATTATAGGTTAAAGGCAATTAAAATAATGGACCTGTAGCTGGCAGAAACTGCCAAAGGGTTCTTGGCACTGACAGCATTTACCACATAAGCAATGACTGTCAAATTTAACAAGCAAACATATTTTCCAGGAATAAGCATTTAATATTCACTCAGCTCTGTTTTACAGAATAGTATTTTTTATTAAATCTGTGATCAGATAGATATTTTAAAGGGGCAAAAGAAAGGCTAACAAGGGCTCTAATTACAGCTGAAAGTGATTCAGTATCAAGGAACCACATAACCACTGGCTTACGATGTAGCACAAGAGAAGAGAGACTGTCTTATGCTACCTGTAATGGAAAGTCCTTGCTTTCTGCTGAAGTCTCAGGACACCAGTGCACACAGCCCAGGCAGCTTTGTAAGTTTTTGTTGTGTCTGTACTTAGGCTAGCCCTACCAAGCATGAGCCAAGGCTTTTAGCTGAGCTTGCTGCCAGCACAGCTAATTGCCCAGTTAAAAGTGGCTTTATCACAAGCTTTTGGGTGGCATGTAGCTCAACTGCTTTGGCTTAAGATGGGAAGAAAGTTCTGATTCCAAGAACCAAATTTTTTTTTCCTGCTTCTCCTGTGATGCAAGAGTGAACTGTCTGCCAGAGCCATGCGTTAGTCAGCCTGCATCCCCGGGTGCCAGAGGCCACACTGCCTGTGCTAGCTAAAAAGTGAAACCAAGTCTTGGGTCATTTCTTAATCTTCCCTCATCTACACCCAAGGTATGTGAGGCAAGGAAATTATTCTGCCCTCAATGACTCTTTTTCATCCTGAGTTGCTGCCAGACTATTGCAAGTCGGGATGGAGAAGGAAAGGAGCAAGCTGTGCATCATTGCACCACCCGTCATCATTTCAAGCTCACACAATGGGCCAGCACCAGGTTTTTACTGAACTGTCTGCCTTAAATGATGGCTTGCTGTTACAGCTCTAAAGCAAGCTCAAAGAGAGATAAACAGATATTCACAGTCTTGATTCTACTCCTTTGAAGATATCAATGTCATAGGGAAAAGAGAAAGAGAAGGGGTTTGTGGAAAGCCACTGGCACAGAGGGAGAAGAAAAATAGAGGGAATGCCTATGAAAAATGCACTCTTTGGGGGGACATATTTAAGTGCATGTTCTTTCAAAATTAATTCTGTTTCTAGTGGGCTAGAGAGGCCATTTTATGGCCTGTATTATGATAGTGCATGAGCTGCATCAATTTCAGCAGGTTTTGAAGCCCCACTAAACGGAGACCCAAGGTTTACAGCTCCCATTCAAGTGCCTCAGAGGATAAATTTTTACAATATTCCACAAGGATGCCATCTTCTTACAGTCCCTATATCCCTGGCTTCTTGCAAGACTGGATTCCTCTTCAAGTCTGACAGCTGCAGTGCTTCTTCAAAGGAAAGTAGTCAACATATGCATCATTCCTGATTGTTTATCCTCATGCAGAATTTGGCTTCATCCCTTCTTGAATGTCTGGAATGTATCTGTTCAGAATAATGCCTGCTCTGAGAAAACATTAAATGATACTATTTTCAACATGCAGTAAGGGAACTTTGACGTTATCCATGTTGCAATAATTGTGTTACCATAGCCCTTTGAACTGGTGGCTGAGATTAGATTTAGTACCAAATAAATTCATGTATCACTGTGCAACTGACCAGGACAAGCTCCATGGTTTTCTATACAAAAGCACCTTATGTCTCTGTGGGGGAAAAAAAAATGAGGTTTTTTACTAAATCAGGCAGCAAAAGTGTTATCATTTACTCAAGCATTGTTTCATTTATGTTAGAAACAATAAACATGAGTTCAGCTCTGCAGGAGCCAACAATATTAGAATAAGATTAGTGTCCAAAAGAAACAGAAAGATGGGGGTCGGTCATTTGCAGTTCTTATCCATAAGCATTGATAAGATGTTTGTCTAAGCAGCAACAGGGAAAACTATTTAAACAGTATTCATAGAATCATAGAATGACTTGAATTGGAAGGAACCTTGAAGATCGTCTCGTTCCAACCCCATCTGCCATGGCAGGGACACCTCCCACTAGACCAGATTGCTCAAGGCCCTGTGAAACCTGGTTTTGAACACATCCAGTGATGGAGCATCCACAGCTTCCCTGGGCAACCTGCTCCAGCATCTCGCCACCTTCACAGTAAAGAATCTCTTCCTAATATCTAATCTAAATCTATCCTTATACAGCTTAAATCCATTCTGCCTTATCCTATCACTACAAGCCCTTGTAAAAAGTCCCTTCCCAGCTTTTTTTGTAGTCCCCCTTTCAGGTACTAAAAGGCTGCTCTAAGGTCTCCCTGGAGACCCAACTGTCTCATCCTGTCCTCGTAGGAGAGGTGTTCCAGCCCTCTGATCATCCCTCTTGACCCTCTCCAACAGATCATTGTCGTCTTTCATTCCTCCAGTTTTATTTGCATGCAAAAATATACTGAGTATAAGAAGTATATGTAATAATGAAATGAGTTCTCAAAGTGGAAGAGGTCTTGAAATATGATCTATCAATAAAGTTACACACTGAGTATTTCCATTTAGTTTGAACATATGAAAAGTCCTTTCATATAAAGTAAATACTTCCATTCACAACACCACTGTTTCCACTGTCTCATATAACTGTAGCATCCTTGAATTACACTTTAAATAACAGGTTTGAATGGGGCAAATGAATCCTGGGCGAAACTCCACTGTCCTTAATAGCTTTAAAGTAGGAAGAAATTTTGGCTGATAGATTCAGGGTATATATACTCTATAGATATCAAAATATGAATGAGAGGCTAATCTCTTTTCTAATGCCGTGGTGAAATGTAAAATGAATCTTGTAATGAACCTTACCATAGCATTTATCTAGAATGATTAATAAAATATTTTTCAGCTGTAGTTTTCTGTTCTATTCAGACTTTAAACAATAATCTTATGTGTCTATGAAATGCAAATTCTTGAATTATAAGATGCCTTGCGAGCACTACAGCTGACAGGTAAATGAGAGCAAAGAAAAGCTAAGCATACCAAATCAGATGATTTGTAATTCAATTATAAATAAGTCCAGAAACCATACAGTCACAATATAATAAAAGATTGACTTTCTTTTCATTAAAAATACATTTGGTTCTCTAAGATATGGAGATGAGAACTGGGATAATGTAGTTTAAATTTTATGCTGTCATATGAAATGTGAGCAGTTGTACTAGGTCAGAACAGTGAATAGCTGACTTTTACACCTGTAAGCTCAAGTTCAAACAGCTACTTAAAACCGGCTGTAATTTAAGCACTTGGATAAAGTAACTTCTCTAAGTACCCCCTTGCCAATCTTTCTTGCATTATCACAGGTCTTTATATCTGCTGCTATCGTAAAGCCACAAAAGCTTCTGATTTTATTTGGTAGACTAATAATCTTAACCTTTATCTGAAACAGCACAGGAAGCTGCTGGCCTGCATGCTTTGATAGAAAACTTCAACCAATTAAGATGAATGTCTGCCTGTATATTTTTAATTGAGATTTTTTAATCTACTCCATAATTTTTTTTCAAGTCCTGACATCTTATTTTTGCAACAGATAAATAGGACCTTGTTATACTATACCAGTTGCTACTGGAAGTGATGTTGATCAGTCATTGGATAACCCTTTTGAACCAGTTCACTGTCTTTAAAATGGGGCCAAGGTTTTTAAGCTTAGCTCAAGCCATTTCACAAAAAAGTGAAAATTTCCATGTCAAAAGCCTACCAATAATAACAAGAAATGAAGAATTAAAAATTCAGTCATGCACAGAGCCTATCCTGAACATTGTGAATACAGGAAGATGATGGAAAGAGGCTCATATGAAGAAGATTTCATCACAGTGGATTACTCACTGAGCTACTCTAATGGGATTCACTTTTCTTCCTGCAACTCTTATTTGTATCGATAATTCCATGAGAAAATCCAGTTCTATTTATTTATTTATTTTTATTAAGTGACAAAGCCCCAAAGAGAACCTGTGCAGAGAGAGAAGGTGACCCCCCCCCCCCCTACTTCTCCATCCACTCTGATTTTGACACTACAGTGACAAGAGCCATAAGGTATTCCCAAGACCCCCTGCAAAGAGCAGCTTCATGCTGGTCCCTTTGTCACAGCAGGACTCCTGCAGCCACTTGACTATGGGGAAGTTCCAGTTCGAAGCTGTTTGTGGCAATACCATCTTGTGGCTGATGTGGGTATGGAGAGATGCTGCCATCACCACCAGTCTGCAGTTGCAATGTAGGCTCTTGGCAATGTCAAGGCTGGGAAATGTGTAATTAGGAAGTGGATGAGAATAGCTGAGGAACTGGTAAATCCCTGATAGCACTCTAATAAGTCCAGGTCTACTAAATTACCTCTGGAGAAGTTGGAGGGAGACTCACATATTGTTAGGAGTGAAGGATTTGAAGGAGTATCATGGAACAATTTCTAACACAGAGTCATCGTTAGGTACCACTGCCATAGCTTTATAAATTGTCTGTTAATAAAGGACTTTTTAATTAGACTTAACTCCTCTGAAAGAAAATAGCACTGATCTTCTGTTTGCCATTTCTCTTAGAGTCACACAATTTATACAAGGGTCATATTAACTCGAGTGAAATGCAATATTTTAGGGTCTTTCTTAAAAATAATTGAAATCCTGCATAGTTTTATCCAAAGTTTTTTTCTGAAGTTGGTTCATATGAAGGATTCTGTTCATCAAAGCAGATCATTTCAGTGGCCAAGTTACAACAGGCGGGTGCCTCCAAAGCATGACTACATTGTCAGGTGGATCTCCAAAGTCTTTGGTTTTGATGGCTGGACTTGTAAACTGCATATTATAAAATGAAAGTAATTTTTGCAATTTACTGTTTGTGAGAGTTTGGTCATAGTCCAGATTCCTGTTTTCTAGCAGATCTTTGTGATTCTGAGCAAAACAGTATGCCAAGAGGTCTGAGATATCTTGACTGTATTTTCCCCAGTAGCTGTAGTTTGGACAGTGAATTTTTGCCATAGATGGCAAATCATCTCATAAACTCCCACGTGTATTTGAAAAAATGTTAGAAGAATAAGTTGTGGTTTTTTGGGGAAGGAAAAGGAATGTTCTACTCATGTAACATCTGTATGATTCCAAAGACATTACTAGAGGTCGTTCAAGTTTCTTAACATTTCTGTTACAATCAGACAGTGCTGAATTAGAAGAAATATATATAGGAAGAAATTCATATCAATATTCTTATTTATTTTGACACAGCCTGAAGAAACCTCTCCCATATAATAGTCTGCAAGAAGCAAATCTACTGAAATCATATGCAGGTGAATCCTGCATTGATTGCAGGATTTCTTCTCTGCTCTGACACTATATGAAGGGGATTAGGGTGATATTGCTACTACAGCTAAGATTTCCAAAATGTCATTTTGTCATAAAGAAAACTTCTTCTATGAACTACAGCACTTCCAGGGCAGGCAAATCCTCTTTCCTATCCCTATCTCAAACAGCATTGAAGCAGAATGCCATTCTCTGTCAGTGTCTCTAGTTTCTATGTCTTCCTGTACTAATGGTCAATATTTGGGAAGAAAACTGACATTTCATTGGTAATTTTAGGGGTTATTTGATTTTGCAATTAGTGCTTAGCTGCTTACAGGCCAGATATGGATCTCACGTGTGTAATTTTACAGCACTGTCACTCCTAAACTAAACAAATTTCCTTCAGATATATATTGGTAGAAATCAAATGTGTAACGTGATTACTTACAGAGACATTTCCTGTTACATTCACCCACGGTGCACTTCAGGAGGATTATTTCACTGCAGAGCTGTTCTCCAGAGGCCAAGGTTCAACTGCAAAGATATCAGATTAACAGACTCCTCTAATTCCACCTGTCCTTAAAGTTTATGAATCTATGAATGGATGTGCACAGACATCAGTCTAAGCCCTTCTTAATATTCACAACACGAGATACTACAGCGACCAAGTCTCTGTTAAACCTAGTAGTACACTGCTTCATATCCACATTCTAAACCCTTTACAGCTTTTGTGTTAACCAGGAAAAATTATTTAGCAATAAACTTTTGCCTCATCTTTATTTTATGGCACTGGGCATGCGGTCTTTAGAAGCATGCGATGCATGTGTGTCAGGCATTAAAATATAGTAACATAAGGTGGGTTTATACTGTTTATACTGCTGTGAACATGTGTTCTTCACTAACATAATGTCCAGTGCTGGCTGATAATATCTAGGAGAGAAAAATGCCCTTTGTCCCAGTAACAGCACTGGTTTCAAGCTAATGTAAGCATTTGAAATGGTAAATTAGAGTTACAGAGTTTGAACAGATGTGCTGTACAATCATTAATAGTCAAGAAAATTAATGTTTCCATCAGGGATTTGACTCTGTGAGTCAGATCTATTCCTTTGTCAGTTAATGAGCGTAGAGAGAAGAAAAATTGAGTTGTCTAAAACTTTTGAATGATATTCTTGAACGTATCCTCTAGGTGTATCTGCTTTGGCAGGGGGGTTGGAGTAGATGATCTCCGGAGACCCTTCCAACCCCAACCATTCTGTGATCCTGTGATCCCTTTTTACTACAGTTTTTATTGGGAAATATTTCCTACATGAGGTAGCACTGATTTTTAACGCAGTGTTTTGAGACTTCCATGCACCTTCAGTAGCACTTCAATATCCATTTAGACCCAGGATTTTATTTGGCCAGAATATTGCATAATTAAATCATAATGTTACAGAAATCATGGAATCATGGAGAAGTCTAGGTTGGATGGGATGCCAGGGGATCATGTGGTTAAACCTTCTGTTGAAGCCTGGCCTCAAATGAGGTTTGTCAATGTCCTGTCAAACAGTCTTGAAAATATCCAGTGGGAGAGATTTTATGTTTACTCATTCTCATGGTGAAGAGAGGTTTTTTTTAAACACCAAGATAGAATTTCCTCTGAAACAACTTGTGCCTTTGCCTATCGTTCTGCCATTGTGTGTCTTGTGAAGAAAGTCTTTCTATAACTATCTATAAAGTCTTGAAAGATTGTAATTAGATTCCCCTGGAAAAAAATCTCTTCTCTATGCTGAACAAACCAAATTTCTTACACCATTCTTCATATGTCAGGTCCTCAAACCCTCTCATCATCCTCTGCTGGTCTGTATCCAGCTATTCAGTTTCTCTCTTCAACAGTCCGATCAAAACTGGACACAAAATTCCAACGTAGCCTAAACTCTTATTGTTTAAATTGAAATAATCACATCCTTTGATCTGCGGGTCAGTTTCTCTTGCCAATGCAACCCTGGTCGTAGGTTCCCTTCCCTGTGCAAGTTCTCTTATGTCCTCATAGAGTTTGATTAAATGACACCTTGTGGAGCCCCAGATGGATCTCAGGACATCCCATATTGTGGCATTTCATAGGTACCTGGGATTTGTATGAATTTGGGGTCAGGAAATTAAAAGGAGTCTCTGTATCAAGTCAATATGTTTTACAACTTGCTAACGATCTCACGACACTGTTTCCTTATCTCCCTCTTGGGGACAAAGTGTTAGCTCTTCCAACAGCATCTGAAAAACATTAGCCTGACCATCATTCAGAAGAGGGAATGAAGAACCTACAAATGTCTGTGCACATATGTCTGCACAGTATCTGTGAATAACCAAAACCACCTGATAGTTCCAATTGGAATTATTTAGCTTGTGTATTTGTAGGAGAATTTTGTGATCAACCACTGGAAAAAAAAAATAAAAAAATCAATTAAAAACATGAATACTTTCAAGACATGGCTTCCAGAGTACACACCAAACACTGATTTGCTTTCCTACACAGGGAACGTGACTGAAACAAGCTGAAACATGAATTTCACAAACTGTACTGTCCTACATACCTATGTGGATGTTCTTGGCAAAAGCAAGGTGTCTTATTCCATTCCAGATCTTAAGCTGGTTTTTCCAGGGTGAATCTAGCTCATTCTCCAGTGGTAGGTCAAAAATGCCCCCCCCAGACAGGCAGTGTGTTATGGATAATGTACTGTTCACAGCCACCTTGTGTTACAGGCAACACGTGTATGAGTTTTTCTTCTTCTCAGGAGGAACCTTGACTTTATGGACTGTTGTCCTATATGGATTGCTTTGATTCTACTTTGACCTCAAAGTTGTTCAGGATATAAAAATGATAAGTCTTATGAGCAATGCCAAACTCATGATGTTCAAGCCATTTTAACCACAATGGATTCCTGCCATCTGCAGGGTAAAAAAAATCATGTGTTAATGTAGACAAACATTTTTGCACAACAGCTGTACTGTGACCAGTACAGATGTGCAGTATACAAACACTGTGTAGTATTTTCAAGGAAAAAACCCAGAGTCTTTTTTTTCCCCTTGATATTTTATAGCAGCACATTTTTTACATATTGACAATACCTCCAGTGTGTGAGGAGATGAGTTATTGTTGGTAGTAAAGGACACCCAGAGAAGAAATCAATACGCTCAGCTCGTAATCTAAAGTGTTAATGATATTTAAGACACTAAGTAGTAACAGATGCACCTTAAAGAACTAATAGTTCACATCAGTCATAATAACTTTGCTGTTTATATTTGCCAAATAAAGAAGTGAAGGCAGCTGAAATGAAGGAGAACATAAAGTTGAGCCTGTGAGGAAGGATCTTACATGGCTTCACAACCCCTCAAACAACCCCAGCCTTTTTTCCCTTAATATATATTAAGGGATATGTAATTTTCCCTTAATCCCCAGCTCCTTGTTCAGTCAAACCTGGGATATTTTGTTCAATTTCTCATGTCCAACTTGGATTCTTGGAACTGGAGCTTCTTCACTCAAATCTGTGTTGTCTTTTTGTCCAATTTCAATATACACCATGGCTCCTGCTCTTGCTGCCTTTTCCCAGGGAGTCTCAGTTACCTCTCAAAAGCCTCCCTCTTTCTTCAGCCTCCAAGACTGCCTGCCTATCTTCCATTAGGCTTCTTGATCTGCACTGGAACCAAGAATCTCACTCCACTTGAACCCACAATGAATCTCCACTTCCATTGTGCAGGAGCTGGGCACCCAGAGGACCTGGGAACAAGGTCCTAGGGACAGGGGAGGGAAGGTGCATTGGTATTGTTCATCTGGTGGGGAGCTGGCTAAACCTTTGTCTTTCTCCATACATTTTTACTAGCAGCAGCTCTGGCCCTCAGTATTAGGCTAACTTGAATAGGAACTTTACTTCACCAGGAAAAACTCAACATCTGAAGGACTAATATTGTGTTAATTAATCTCTGACATAATTTGTCCCTGTAAGTGTTTTGTAAAAGCCATAATTGTTCAGTGTTTCTCTTCTGTACTCCATGAACTTGGGTATTTTGGAGAATGTTGTTCTGAAAGCACCCCTAGGGACCATGAATACACTGTGCCCTTTCAGGGCTGGTGGCTGTGTCTGCATGAGCTTGTGGAAATGCCAACATTAACATCTCTATACATCAGAGGTTGTCCATTTGGAAGATAAACATAATAAAAAATACCTCCCAGGTGGGTGGTGAGCCTGGGTTCACACTCGTATAATAAATTATGTTAAAAAAATAATAAAAATACCTGCAAAAGCAAACCAAACTCAATATAATGAATTTCCTCTATGCCTCCTCTGCATTTACAAATAAATCACCGTTATTATCTATATTTTCTTACAGAGAATCAGAGACACAGGGAAGATATCTGACACATCACAAACCTAGTAATAAAATCAAGATTTGAGTCCAACCCACAAGCTAGTCAAAATAATATACAGCCTTGTCTTATTGGTTTTATACCCACAATCTCCAATCATAATTAAAGCAGAATCAAAGCCAAAGCAATAGCTGCTGAGCTCCTGCTGTCTCTGTTAGGGTGGTGGTAGTGCTGGGGAGATAAATATGTTAATTATATCAAAACCTAATGCTTGCTCTGGTTTAAATTTCCAATGCAGTCATACTCTCATGAATTTAAAAGTGGAATCCAATCTGACTTTATCAGAAACAGTGGCAAACTGCCTAAAGCCCTTAGGAAGAAAGATGATCAACTTTTCTTTTGTGGGTTTGAGTTGTTTGGGTTTTGGGTTGGTTTTTTTTCTGACAAAAATTTAAGGGGAAAGATTAATATTTTCTTGTTTTATCTCCAAGAGAAGCTTTAAAAATCACTATTGCACAGCATTTCTGCATAAATAAACAGATGAATTCTGATTTATCACTGCATTTTCATGCTGATGCTATTCTTTACCTCTAAATTGTTCTTAGCACTTCTAGGGTGGCTTCACCCATGTTATAAATATGCAGGTAATTATCATGACTCAAAATAAAATGTAACTATTTGCTTGTCCCTCAATGCTTATATGTTAAATGTAATCTTCTCAGCATAAGCCAGATGAGAATTAGTTTGATGTTGCCACGAGGCAAGACTGAATATATTTAAATATTCAAATGATAATATGGTTATCTTAATTTTTATTCTATTAAAATGGTGGTGAGTGTTAGGAACATTCAGAATAGTAAAAGAACTTTTGTGCCACCAAAAGTAGGAACGAAATGTTAGCAGACATGACAAAAGTTGCCTTGTAGTAACACAAGAATTCATATCACACTAATGTGGAAAAAAAAGTGAGTGGATTTTAAGTCCTCATTTTGTGGTAATTGCATCTCAGTGCCCTGCTGGATGAAATAGTAAAGAATTATACAAGAAGAAAACTAAAGAAAATTCTGGAGTATGCAATTCTGATTCAGGATTGGTAACACTTGATACAGCGTGGTCTAATTCCCTTTCATGACACACAGCAGTAGTCAATGATGTAATGAGGAACAGTTCCTTCTTCATGATTTCTTTCTCCTACTTGTCAAAGAAAGATTTCTACTGCAAACATTTACAGTTTTGTAGCTCATTTAAGCAATCTAAAAACATTTTAGGGTATTTTATTATTCCTGAATAGAAAACATTACTCTTGCATATCAGGTTCCTGCTATTTAAAAAAAATATAAAATATTACCATAAGTCAAACGATCTGCAAAGTGCAAAACAATAACAAACTCGATATGTTATTGCAGTGGGAAATTTATGAGAAGTGGAGTTAGCAGGTGGGAGTTAGTGAGTAAAATGTCAAATCTAGTATTTTTCAACTTAACACTAATGAGAGACACATTTCCCAAGTAATCTCTTTACTCATCGCTATAAACCATCAGCTTTCAGGTTTCTCTCTGAATGGGGTGGAAATGAAATCAATTCCTGCAGAGATATTTTGTGGTGTTTGCCTTTTAGTGAGCATGGTACTACCCTGGAATGCTTGCAATAAGCCTGGGGTTGCTGACTGGCTTAGGTCTGTGGTACACAACAAGGTGATGTAAATCAAATATTCCTATCAAAGCACAGGATTGTGTCACAATTTTAAAGGCAGTGATAATCATAAAGCTGGTTAGTAAAAGTGTCACAGAGATCTATTGTCCTGGAAATTCGCTTATTTTTCAGATCATAGAATCACAGAGAAATAGAATCATGAAATCACAGGACAATTCAGTTTGAAAGGATGTCTTGAGGTCATTGAGTCCAGCCTCTCTCTCAAAGCAGGGATAGCTTTTGTCAAATCTGGTTGTTCTAGGTCATATAGAACTTCTGGAAATCTTCTTCTCCAAAGCTTCCTTGGGCAATCTATTCATGTATTTGATCACCCTCATATCAAGAGCTTTTTCATTATATCCCACTGGATTTTTTTGTTGTTCCAACTTCTGTTTGTTACCTCTCATCCTATTGCTGTGTACCTCTGACAGATTGCTGACTAAGTAGAGGCAGACTGCAATTAGGTTTCTCCTTGGCTTTCTTTTCTGCAGGCTAAGTAAACCCAGTCCCCTTGGTCTCACCAAGGTTCCACCTCCCTGCTGATCATAATAGTCCTCCACTGAATTCTCTCCTGTTTACTGATACAGCTCTTGCACAAGGGGACAAAACTGGATCCTTTCTTCCAGATGTGGCCACCCAAGGGCTAAGCTAAGAGTAACACTCACCTTCCTTGACCTGGTGGCTCTGATTTTGCTCATGTGGTCCACTATACAGTCATCACAATCAGTGCAAACATGCATTTCTGACTCGTGCTCAGAAGCAGAGGCCACGTCCACCAGCACTCTCAGGTCCTCTCTGTTGAGCTGTTTACCAGTCACTCAGTCCTGCAGGATGCCAAAGTCACTCCAAGCTCAGTGCCTCTTGCTATACTTCTCAGGTCTTCTAGATCTTGAGATTGAACTCACGAACGGGTTCATTTCTGCCTTTCAAAGACCTCACATAAAATGTCATTACCTCTTTATTCTGTTTCTGTTTGCAAGATGCATTTCTGAAAACCAGGAAGGAGATAGTGAAATATATATGGAACATATTAAGCAGATATCACAGCAAGTCATTATTACTCTGAGAAGAATGCTTTTATGTGCTTTGAAAGGACATTGCCAAGTAATTTTCCCAAACATACTTCATGTTATATTGTTATTTTAGGCATAAAAAATTAACATACAACCAAACAAAGGCTCTTCGATTCTAAATTACCAGCATTATATTGCAAATGATGAATGAAAGAACTTTCCTTTCCTTTAAATTGCCTGTAATAATCTCTTAAAGTCTGAATTTCACTGTCGACTCAGGACTCTCTTTGTCTCGAATGAGCCTCATCTGTAGGTTTGTCTGAGGGTTTTTTTTTTCCACATGGTAAATATTTGTTATCTACTTTCTATTAAATCTTCTTTTATGGCACTCGCTATCTAGTACTAGCAACTGTTACAGACTTTTATTTTAACATCAGCTGTTCAATTGACCTCTAAGGGCTCCACAATATCCTATTTTGTGCACTGCTGCTTTGTTCAGGCTTTTACAAGTGTAAAATCAATATCTGGTTGAGGCGCTCAGTTTTCTGAAGAATGTGCAAACAGGGATGTTGCCCACCCTCCTGAAATATGTTCTTATTTAGAGCAACTGTTAGAGATCTCCCTTTCCCTTTTGTTTTCCACCTTACCACAGAATACCCAACCTACAACCAGTTTCCTGCTGTGATAGACTCTGTACTGGCTCTCTTGCCTGTGATACCCCAACATTCCATTCAGTATGTCAGACACTGACTCATTTGTATTCCAGAAGATTGAGGTTTGCTTCTTAACTGTTGTTCAAGGCTAAGAGGCCTTCAGGGGAAGTACTCTCATATATATATATTTGTTGACCCATGATATTTACACTTTTTCAGTCTTCTGAACCCTTCAAATGGTCATTGCTGTTTTCAAATGACCCACTTAATTAACATGGCCTTATCTGTAGCAGAATAAAAGAGGGAACAAGTATGTCTGAGCACTGAAACATGTATGCCCTGCAGTGTTTAGCTTCTCAAGATGCTCACTGTGTGTATTTTGGACAACTCTCACTAGCTCTTTCTAAAACAAGTCCCAGGAGCAGGTAATTGACTCCTGAAACATGGCACATGAATGAAACTGCACCGAGCCTGGGTGTCCTTGCTGCACAGAGTCCTCCAGCACAATCTCAGCAAGGTTTGAACCTTACCCCCCCTGACAGACTCCCAAGCCATGCCCTAGCATGGTACAAAAGAGCCCCTTCAGCTTCATATTAGCAGACCAAAACTCTAGTGGGTTGCAACAGAGCTGTCAGGTGGTTTAAACTGAAGATTCTTTGCACTAATAATCATGTCTTAGGGTTACAGGGTATTCCCTCAAGAAGACACCCAGTGCCAAATGCTCTGGAAGCAATGCAGTGAGCGTGACTAGAATGTTATTGGGGGGTTTAGCCCCTGGCAGCAGGGACAGTCTGCCAAAATCTCTTGGCAGAGACTTGTAGCCCAAATCTCTGCTTTTGTTTTATAATGTAGGTGCACGAATAAGTACATGCTTGAGGCTCACAGATGCCTTTCAGGTTATCAGAGTGTTACATACCACAAAATCACCAGTAAACAGCAATAATCCAGTTTCAGCTCTATGTTTTATTACATCCATGATAACTGCTTGCAGGAAAGGATTCTTCGTAAGCCAGAGTTTACAGTGTATCTCCTACTGAAGCCACTTTTTCTTCAGTTGTGGAGAGAAATTCATTGTACATAAACTGAATCAAAAAGATTTTTTAGCATATCTTTTCCTTGCAAATTATTATATTCTACAGTTGCATGCCTAAGTCCAGATCTTAACTTCCAAGTCCTTTTCCCTTTGCTGCCTTTTTTATCTTGTTTTTTTTTTTTTTTCTTCAGTAATACAAGAGGAATGTAAGCATATAATATTAATTATTGTTCTTCATGATATGGCTCAAGAATGACCCTTCAAATTTCAACAGTTTTGCAGAGATACTTTACAATTATCTTATCTATGAATTAGGGGTTGTAATGCAACATATTAATGGAATATAACTAGCAAACAATGTGAGACTTCTGGGTCTCACATTGTCCTCACTATGAGAGGACACAGAAGTGCTGGAGCGTGTCCAGAAAAGGGCAGCGAGGCTGGGGAAGGGCCCCAGAGCACAAGTCCTGTGAGGAGCAGCTGAGGGAGCTGGGGTTGTTTAGCCTGGAGAAGAGGAGGCTGAGGAGAC
>JANHFX010029016.1:4578-19152 GCA_027560015.1 Chloroceryle amazona | reverse complement strand
AACTCCGTCCAGCTCAGTCAATAAAGATTACAAGTAGATTAGTTTTACATCATATATATATATATATATATATGAGCTTTTTAGAATCTTAAAGGTGTCTGAAGATAAGAGACCAGACCTTTGACATCTGAAGAGGAACTGAAGCAAGACAGTGAGGAATGGCTGAAGATAAATAGCAAACTGGGAACTGAGAGTTCGCGGAAAAACACAAAGGACTTTTAAGAAGAGTATTGATTATTTAATATTGTGTTAAGAGTATTTCTATGAGTTGAATTTTATAAGTCCTTTGCCACACACTGAGGTGATGGCCCAACTCTTTAGTTGTTGAATAAAGCAAACCTAGAGTAACCCACTGTTTGGTGAAATCCTTTAACACATAGTGATATTGATAGATGCTGCATACTCAGAAAGGAACCAAGTAAGGTTAAGAGGAGGATCATCCTTCCTTATTCCATTGGACAAGATACTGCCCATTATTAGTATATTACTTGTGGAGCAATGTATGTTACAATTGCTTAAGACCCTACAGTGTTGACTTTTTTGTAGAACTTACTGAGAATTTTTTTTGCTAGGAAAAATAGCAAAGATTATTAATCAGTGCTTTGTGGGTTGATCCATACTGTGACTTTTGAGGAGGATGAATGCTGCAGGTTCTCTTGTGACCCTTGAACATACAATTTGGGAAAAGGTAAAGCATGATGGCAGATTCAGACATGAAATAAAACATTACCATCACAAATGCAAACAACATCTTTTTCTTTGTTAAACTTTTATTTCTGTAACTCTCCATCATGTACTGCAGTGTAACCAGGCAGTCCTTCTTCCTTCTGGAGAGCTGCTGTTGTCAAACTTTAATAATTCTATTCCCATCCAATATTGTCAAATAAGTAAAATGCTTTTATTAATAGAATTTTTAAAGGCGGGTTACTTACTGGTGTTATTAAAAGGTAGAATAGGGCTATATGCCTATATGTCTTCTAATCAGCAAATTCATCTGTGCTGCACCAAAAGATTTTGTATTTTAGTCTTGCTTTTCTTTTGCAGGTTCATTATTATAAATAGCATAGGTTAAAATAACAAAATCAACATCTGACACTATTAAAAATAGATACAAAATTATATTTTCTGTGGACAGTTGCTTGTGACGTTATAAAGATTCTCAAAACTGAGAGAATGAAATAGTTAAAATGAAGGGATTTGGGGCCAAGTGAAGTTTCATTTCATCTCTCTGCAGTGGCCACTAGAACTTAAGCATTTGCTTATGTGGTTTGCAGAAAAGGGCTCTAAACTAAAACTAACTTTAAAAAAATTCTCGTTGGCTATCTGCTATCACTTGAGTGCTGTTAGGCAGCACCTCTCTTGCCGTACTACTATTGCTTATTGGCTTGTGGAAGAACAGAAACCAGGCAGAGCTGCTGAGCTGGCCTAACATCTATAGCTTCTGAGTCAAAACTAGTATCACAAGGGCATACCTGAAGATTATATTTCATTCCTTTCATCATGATCATCAAACAGAAATTAAGCTTGCCTGTGACTATGGTTCAGTTAAGTTATAAGTACTGCTTGTTATCCATCTGTGGGTGAAATAGTGAACCAAGTAGAAAATGCCAAGGTCATCTTTTCTGTGCATTACAGAGTAAAAAGTTTATTGATCTAGTCACAGAATTTCATGTCATTTTCAATTGTCCTCTCAATAAAATCAGATATCATTTAGGTGGTAATGCAGTAGTAATAATCTGTCATCATATTTAGTCACTGAAAGCTTGAGTATTTGAATGCATTTAAAAAAAGGCAAAGAAAAAAATACATTACAAAGGGTGCAGTAAGCTTACATTAATTGGACAGAAAGTTGCATTTTCCTTTCAGATTTTACTCAAGACAAGGTTCACATGTTTTGGCAAAGTGGAAAAAGGTTGGGTTTGTTTCATTCTGAGTTATGAAACTTTACCTTGGGGGGCTGTCGCTTTCACCTGTGTGATCTGCATGACAGTTTTGGCCTAACAGAGGGTATTCCTGTGGCTGACAGCCACTTTTCCATCCAAATTATTTCTGAAATGCTGCATACCTCAGTCCACCAAGAATGTCTTCTCATTCTCCTAGAATTAGGTTTAGGAATCAAAAGTGAAGGTCTTTGACGTATGTCAAGCCAGCTATGTGGGGTACTTAAGGCAATGTTCTATTTCCAATTTGTCCCTTGCATAGAACATAAATTGTGGCTGTTCTTACTACTAAGCACAGTTATATAATATACATTAAACAGTATAGAACAGCTTAGTTACATATACATTCTGCATAGTTCAGTGAGGCTTGGAATGTATTAATACCACCAAAGACGAAGTCAGTAGAACATTTTTTGTCCTCTTCCTTCTAGCTTGTATGAGGCTGCTTCAGACAGAGATTGTGTAGCACCCCTTAAAGAGATGGCGTTCACAGAACATATTAAAATACATGTTTGTGTCATTTTTAAAATCTGGTTTATTTTTCCATATTGCAATTTTTGGGATGACTTGCAATAAAAGCAGTTTTCAGGTTCACCTGTTTTAGTCTTTGCGTCTGTCACTTAGAAAATTCCTTCGGGAGCTCTGGACGGGAAACTGCAAGTCTTATGCCAGAATGTGATGGGACCATTATAAATACCTACACAGAAAATAGTTATCAAAACTCCTATATTTTCTCTGGGAAGAGAAAAATTATTAAAGCTTCTGTCATACATAAACACTTTAATTTTTAGATTTGGACCAAAGAATAAAGATTTAAACTGGGTACCTGGAAATTTCTTCAAACACTGTAATGATTTTTTGAATATGCATTTTTGATATAACCTTAATCTTTCACTTTGCATCTCAAGTGTGAGTACATACAAAATGAAATATTGGTAGCTCTTTTTGTACTAAGAGGAGTAGAATGCAGACAAACATTTTTCAGAAAACAAGTAACAGTTGATTCATACATGACAGCTTTTTGCTTTTTATACCATTCCCACTCATTCCACCACCTGATTTTGTAGAACTGAGCTATTCGTTGAGACTGGACGCTGATAAGAGTCAGCTCTAGCTTTTATGTGTTCTCTGTGTAGCAATATTAACAAATGGTCAATCCTAAATTTTCTTCTGTTGGTTTCTATGCAGATGACCATATAGATGAGCAAATCCAAAGGGGTGGATTTAAGCTTTCGTACCTCCTCAATTTCATTTAAATTTCCCTAGGTCAAGTTCAATACAATTAATGAATCTCTGATGTTAAGAAATGCTGCCAATGTCAACTGAAGAAGTTGCTATGTAAAGTGCTGTTAAAAAAAAAACAACAAAACTTAAGCACAGTGGTACAGTCACAAAGTAACACTTCAAATACAAGTTGAAATAATTTAGCACAGGAGTGTTCTCAGACTCCTGGTCTGAGTAGGAACTGAGGTGTGAGCCCTGAGGATTCAAACAGATAAAACTGCAGGCAGGAACACCATCATATACTGGTACAAGTTAGGGGTAGACCCACTGGAAAGTAGACCCACGGAGAGGGACATTGGCATCTTGGTGGACAATAAGTTATCCATGGAACAGCAATGTGCCCCTGTGCTCAGGAAGACCAGTGGTATCCTGGGTTATATAAAGAAGAGTGTGGCCAGCAGGTCAAGGGCAGTTCTCCTCCCCCTCTACTCTGCCCTAGTGAAACCACATTAAGAGTGTTGTGTTCAGTTCTGGTCTCCCCAGTTCAAGAGGGACAGGGAAATACTAGAGAGAGTCCAACAGAGAGCTGCAAAGATGGTGAAGGGACTGGAACATCTCTCTTATGAGGAAAGGCTGAGAGACCTTTGCACTGTTTCGTCTGGAGAAGAGAAGACCGGGAGGGGATCATATCAGTGTTTACAAATATCTAAAGGGTGGGTGTCAAGGGGCTAGTCTCTTCTCAGTGGTGCTTTGTGACAAGAGGTAATGGTAGCAAGGTGAAACACAAGAAGTTCTGCCTCAGAATGACGAAAAACCTCTTCACCGTGAGAGTGGCAGAGCACTGGAACAGGCTGCACAGAGTGGTTGTGGAGTCTCCTTCTCTAGAGACTTTTAAGACCCACCTGGATCTGTTCCTGTGTGGCCTGACCTGGGTGATCCTGCACTGGCAGGGGGGTTGGACTCTATGATCTCCAGAGGTCCCTTCCAACCCCTACCATTCTGTGATCCTATGAAGAGATGCAAGTACTGTCCTGGAAATGCCTGTACTATGGTGATCCAGTAACTTTGCTTACTTAGACTTGTAAGGTGTTGATAAATTAATAGATACTTGGAAAAACAAACCTCTTAGTAGCTAAACCTCTCCAACCCTTCTCATGCTAATAACCTGAAATGCACACACAGTAGCTAAACCTCTCCAACCCTTCTCATGCTAATAACCTGAAATGCACACACAGGGATTTACAAGTAAACATTTTTCAGACATGAGTGTTTTCCTGAGTATAACACGAGGCCAGGGCTCCCATGTAAGTATAACATCTACCAGTATTGCTATGCTTAGATCAAAATTGTTTACAAAGGAAATGTTTTACTGAAGTAAGTGGAACTTAGTCCCTAAACAAGCCTGTTCAATGTGATTATGTGCTTTGCTGGTAGTGTCAGTTTGATTCTGAAGTGCACTCAGGTTTGTTGCAAGACTCTCTGGCACAAGCTTTACTTGAAAGATAGCCTGCCTGCTTAAACATAGAGGAGGGTATTTTCAGTCATGTTTCATTTATGCAGCCACCTACTGGTTATGTTTATCTCTGAGATTAAAAACAGTATTCTGAGCCTCAAATGGTATCTTGGGGCTCCTAATCTCTGTTTTATTGTGCAAGTGACTCAGGCTCTCTGCTCCTAGTTTCTCCTGGTATAATATGTAATCACACAATGAATACCGTCTCTGAGGACTGAGATGTTTGAAGGATGCTCTGGAGGTCTAGGTAAGCTCATGCAATCCCAATGCATCCACATTTTGTGACCCAATACAGTCTATGTACATTGGAAGCATGCAGCTGTATCTTGTCAGCATCACCAAAGCTAAATTCCAGCATCTAAGTCTAGGTATCTTCTTTCTACAACTTCCTAAAGTTTCTGTCACATGCAGTCCTATGCAGTGAAGGCAGCAAAGACTGAGGGGCAGGCAATGAGAATGAGCTGATTGTATCCTGGTATCACAGTTCTGACTTGCTTATAAACAGTGAAACATGCATGCTTTACTCCCTGGTTCCATATTTAGCACTGCAGCTAGTGTGTGGTTATGACAAGTACTGCTTTTACTAATACCCTTAATTAACACTTATCACCAGCATAATATTCACATTAACAGTATCTCGATTTATATTTGAAGTTGACACGTTGTCACACTCCTCCAAGAGAATAGACTGTTCCTTTCTAAATGGTATCTCTTTTGAAATTTAAACAATTGCTCAATTAAGGTTACACAAAAATTTGAGAACATGAAGGATTTTACAGTGCTTGGTGCAGATGACGTGCAGAGACCAATGCAGAAATATCCCATGTGCAGAAACAAGAAAGACAGAACTGAACTACTTGGTACAAAAGTAGCCAGAAGTGCCATGAAAGAAGCTTACAGAGAAAGTTATTTGGGTTCTGGCCTGAAACAGGTGTGGGGTTGTGACAATAAAATCATATTGCACTTCTTTGAGTTACCCTACATTCAAGAGAGTGGGATTTTCTTTGAAAATGAACAAGATTGGTCAAAAAAACCACCTCAAACTTTTCAATAGATGGTGGTAAATTACAAAACTTCAAACCTCTGGCTTTCTGCTCAAGTCAAGGGAGTAAGCATGAGTTTTGTCTGAATTTTCTAGCAAATGTCCAGAACCAATCAACTTTCTGGCAGGTATGTGGAAGCAAGCCTCACCATGCTTAAAACAGTGTGAAGGACACAGCAGCATCCTGAGTGAGAGATGGAGGAGCAAGAGATACATGGAAGTCAGTTGGATGCAGTTTCTGAGTTATCAGGAAGAAATCTATACAACTGCTGGAACACAGGTCCCTTCTATGCAGATGCTGCCCTGCCATCTCAAGCAGTTTGTATCTACTGTAAATATATATAAACCCTGGTACTGTTGTGTTAATCAGAGTTTGTATTGATAGAGGGCTGAATCTCTACCTCTCTGCCTTCTTTCTGATAGTTGTATAAATAACCTTCCTTTGCCTGACCTGAATCTGCAAAGCGGACTGTTTACACTGCGGCAGGTAATTTGTGTTAGCAAGGCACAAAAGCATAATAGCTCAGACCATGTCTTAGCAATTTATGTTCTGTTGTACTCCAAGCCTGGGAATTTCTGACCAGCTGAACTCAGCTCTGTGAATCCAGACAGAATGATCATTGTTCAAAAATCAAGTTTGTAATCTTCTTAACAGATTTGTTTTAAAAATAATTGACCACGCTTGTCCTTTGAAGGAAGACTATTAGCTTGAGGTATCAATCTCACCCTACTACATTCTTATCTACGGTCAGATGCCAAAACACAATGTGCAGTATGAAATATGAGAGCACTAGAAGCTACGTTAGTAGTATTTCATCCACTAGAGCTTAAAAGAAAGAACTTGATGGGACCATCAAGTGCGGTCTGGATATGTCACAGTATATTCCCAGCTGTATTTGTTGACAAACTGTATTTGTTGACGAACTGTACTTGTTGAGAAATAATTTGTTGCTACTCTCCAACTGCACTTAGCATGTAGATAATCCATTAGTGCAGGGCTTCCAGAAACATTCCTGTGGCTTTCATAAGGGTGGTGTAATTAATATGCTGGATAGAACCAGGATGACTGTTGAAGTGGGATGTGGGAAGGTCTCTTCTACTTAAAATAGGAGGGGGTGGGTGTTTGAGAGTTACGCAAACTATCAGGAGACACAGGCAGCTGCAGCTGCTCCAGGCTTGCAGGGAGAGGGGAAAGGGGGATCATGTGTTAGCCTGGACAGTTGATGTTATCCTGGCCCGCTACTTTCAGGCTGCTATTTGTTGCTATAGACCTAAGGCCAAGGGTAGCTCAAACTAAGGGTGGAGGGAAAAGAGGAGGGACCAGTCCTATCTCTCTGTGTTGCCTGTACTCTGGAGCAGATTTTTTGGTAAGGAACAGCAAAGCTGAGATCCAGCAACAGAAGCCAAACCTGAATCCCCATTCAAGGGTAACAAAGAGACAAGCTTGGATCTTTGCTAGGCAAGGAGGAGGAAAAAGACTGCAAATTGTATTTGTTACATCCCCCCTGCTATGCCAAGTTGGGAAATGCTATCTGTTCAGCTGCCTTAAGATGTTTAGATTCCTCTCCTCTCACACTTCACTAAACACAAGGTCAGTTAATGCAAGATTTAGCCCTGGAACAATAGTCACTGTCTGGTTTTCAGCTTATAACCTTTACTTTTCCATGTGCTTCTTCAGTTTTTTTTACCCATGCTTATCAGTCTTTGTGGAATAATGACCGGAGGTAACTTAAAATCATATTAAAGGTGCAGCATTGTTCACACATTAAGGAAAAGTATAACACTGGAGAAAGTTTCAGGGTGAAGCGCAACGGGTATGCAAGGAATCCATTTCAGAACAGTTCCCTAGGCAACCCTTCTTGCACACAGCATGGGGACAGAGTGAAGATTCCATGGCCAGGCCATGTGATATTACAGCAGAGTTGGGAACTTCATAGTACTACAGAACTGATAAATTGACTGATGCTGTTTTTGACAAAGTACTGTCCTTTGTGCGAACCAAAGGTTCCAAAGGTACCAAAGGTACCAAAACACACCTCCATCCCAAAGTGCAACCACCCTCTCACTGACTTTGCAAAAGCACAGAAGAGAAATTTACACTAATCATAATAAAGGTATTTATGACTAGAGTCACTCAAGCTCCACCTTGAAGATAAAAAAATATTATGAAAATGGTTTAAATAAGGAGGGATGTCAAGGAAGACATCATCGTGGACAAGTCAGGGAAGACACTATCGCTGATCTGACTCCTGGTATCAGTCGACAGGCTGAACCTTGCTTCAGCCCCATAGGGACACCTTTGGGTAAGATCCTGGCTCTCCGAGTATTTCCCCAGGAAACTTAGAAATTTTACTGAGCTGCTTTTTAATGTAACACATTTTGTCTGTCTGCACATGCTTTGCAGACAGTGAATTTATCACTGGCAATCCACAAGAACTTGTATCTCTGTTGCTCTTCATAAACTGCACCATTCATGACGCTAATCTTAGAAGTCCTCTCACTGGGCACCATCAGCTCCTTACTGGCTGCGTGAGACCGTGGAGAGCAACTAGAACCAGGGAGTGCAGTGCACTGTTAGAGAATCTGGAGCCATGATAGTTCAGACAGACTGAACACAACCAGACTAATAGTGCCAAATTGGACATCATCCAGAATCTAAACCTAACTACCCTCAGCCCCTCTGATATCTGAGGACCAGCTGGAATGCAAGGGGGGTATTTTCTGCCAAATTACTTTACCCTTTTCACACGACACTCTTCTATTTACCATTTGTACTGAAGTACATTAGCTGCTGAATTTTCATGTGGTAGTAAGACAAAAATCTTCTGGCTAGGTTTTGTTTATATTAGGTGTAATTTACAATACATGTAATAAGTAAAATGGATTCTCTTTTTACAAAGTGAATGTCTGAGCATGTATATGTTATTTAAATACACAGAACTGTGGCATCAAGTGATCTCCCCAGAAATAACTCATCCTAAACCACACAAAAACTAAGCCATCCAACACCATAAAGAGAATTCCTTGTTTTACTTTTGTAATACTTACGAAAATTGCCATTATAGGACCTTGAAAATAAACATGAAATAATGGATTATTGATCATGGATAGCCAAGAGCTCTAGAAAAGCTAGGAGGCCTCTCAATCAGACAGAAAAGCATTTCTAGTTCTTATAAGTTACTGAGAATAGGACAGTAGGTAAAAATTATACAATTTAACAATAAAAATCCCACCACCAAAAATAATAAAAAAAAAATAAATTTCATCATCTCTCTCTTACTGATGTATTTGTGCATTCATAACTCCATGTTTCATAGGTTTTATCAGCAAAGCACCACTCTTTACTGGTTTTCTTCCTGATACACACCACAGTATGAATCCCTCTATCTTCCAGTTTATCTTGAAAAATTAAACTGTTACTTAAGAATGTATTTTATTGGAAAAAAAAAAGAACATAGACTCACAAAGCTGACACCTTATTGCAGCCTTCTGAGATTTTAAAAAGGCACAAAAATTGAGCTACTCAATTTTTAACATCCTTGAAATACAAAACGTTTTTGTCCCATGAGTGATTGCCCAGGTTTAAATAAGACTTCTTTAACGAAATGTTTTACTTCATTTCATGAAAATCTGCACAAAGATTGAAATTTCTTTGATTCTCCTAAATCTGATGACAAATTTCTGCAAGAAATTGCTCATCAGTCATTCCTTTCTGTATCTGGCTGATAAATACTTTAGCAGTTTCACTGACCTGATGCCCTAAAAGGTAACTGTCTAATTTCAGTGCAGATATTTAAGTGGTTTCACAGCCTTCTAGTTTATCACAGCAGGAAATCTCTTGCTGTGTGTAAAATAAAAGCAACTATAAAACAGTTCTTCTATTTAAAATTAATTTAACAATCTTTTATATTGTCTCCCCTCTTTTCTTTATAGTTCAGCAGGTGAGGTAACATATTATTAGTTATAAGCATGTCTGCAACTACTGACAGTGCCCAGGAACTTAGTTTGTCACCACTCTGTGCCAGGCAAGTGAAAGTCTCCAGAGACAAAAAGAGACATAAATGTTGGGTTGTAGTCTTTTAATTTTGCAGCTGTAGCTTGTTTTGTATAGATAGAAGAAACTAACTCCGATAGACTGTTTTGAGTAACCTTGGTTTGTATAGATAAGAGGGACTAAAGAGGGACTAACTATGAGCTAAGTGGTAACAGAGAGGAACCTCCAGAGATATTTCCAGTTCCCAAAGGTCACAGCTGGACCATTTGCTGACACTGCCAAAGCAAAGAAAGGCCATTATTTGATTTGTGGACATACTGCTTACAAAAAAATACCAGCAAACCGGTCAGGGATTTGCTGTGTGGGGATTATGTGACTGTAGCGGACCACTGATTAGTTGTCTCAAACATCACCCCAATAGGGGAAAAACATTTCTTATAAAGAGACTGAGCATGACTTTTTTATTTCAACATTGCTGACCACCAAGAAACATCTTTGGCACCATCGGCTGATGACCACGGAAAATACTGCAAAAGGAGGAACTTGATTACACCTAACACCCATTCCTCAAATTGTACATGGGCCTGGGGTCGGGACCTTCTCTTTTGGAGACCATCAGAAGACCCCTCGGTGATGGTACTGGGCATGTGCTTCAGCCACAGGAGTGATGTAACACGGGGAAAGGCAATGCAAAGCAGTTCCAAGAAGTACTGGGGACTAGATTGGACCATAACACCAACATCTTTTTTTCCTTCTTCCAGAGGCAGGTGGTCTTAAGTTGGGAATAAGAGTATATGACAATTTAGGGGACAAAAGGATCGCCTGCAGCAACCAATCTGTTGAGGTTAAAATAGGTGGAACACATAGGTTTGGAGAAAAGGAGTGGCTTCCTGGAACAATAATTGATCATTATGAGCCTGCCACTTGGAATCCAAATGAACCAGTATCAAGGGCAAGGGAACCGATTTACAATCTGAACTGCATAATTAGATTGCAAGCAATCTTGGAAATTATTACAAATAAAAATACTGATGCTATGGACCTTCCAACGCAACAATCTGAACAGATGCGCGCTGCAACCCTTCAGCACCGCATGGTCTTGGATTATTTGCTGGTTGAGGAGGGAGTAGCATGTGTGAAACTAAATGTTTCTAACTGTTGTTTGAAAATCATGATGTAGGTGAGGTGGTTCTTCAGCTGACCACAGGTATTATGCAATGAGCCCCTGTCCCTGTTCACACATGGAATGGCTGGAGTGGTGATTTTTGGTCCTGGTTACCAGGAGCACCATGGGTAAAACAGGCTTTATTTATGTGTGTTTGCCACTTTGATGGTTTTGCCTTGTGTTATCCCATGCTTGATATATCTATTCCAAAGTGTCATAACCAACATGTGAGAGATTACTGTGACTTCACCTGATGGAGTAAAATACATCAGATTTATAAGTCCAACCAAGCGCTCAATCACTGAGATTGTGTAAACTTTCTCCCTGACTACCCCCTTCTTTCCTTTAACTACTTTTTCTCAAAGCCATCATGGATCCATGGCTTGGTGCGGTGGACCAAACCACACATGCACCCCAGGCTGGGGCCATGGAAATCCATTTTCATGCTGTAAACGCAGATCCCAACAAGAGAAGACAGTGTGGCCAGCAGCTCCCACATTAATCATGAAGGCCTCAGTGTATATGCGTATATGTTTCTGTTGGCTTATTTTGGGATGCTTACTGCATTAGCCATTGTTGTAATTCCTATATTAATGTATATCTCTTTGCCTTACAATTGCCATTGAGGACAATTGCCTTCTAACCCACCAGAGCCAAGGGTAGAACCTCAGCCTTAGCCTGAGAAATGTTTAGTGAATTAGTTGGAGTTAAATACATTGAGGTTAAAGGTTATGTATGTTAAACCATTATGTAAGTTGACTTGTTCATTTTGAAAGTGCTTGCCTCACCTTTTTCTCTATCTCTCCCCCTTTCCTTCACTCTGCTTTTTTACACCCTTTCTGTATCTTCTACATACCATCGCAAGAGACTGACGTGATTTTTGAGACACAGGGTGGATGTAAGGGACTATTGATTATTTATCTCAAATATCACCCCTATAGGGGAAAACATTTCTTGTATGGAGACTGTATGGGAGTTGTTTCAACATTGCTAACAACAGAGAAACGCCATCAGCAGTCCATCTCGGAAAGTAACATGAAAGAAGGAACTTGGTTAAATGGTACCTGCTTAACCCCGCATTCCTCAAACTGCTCATGAGCTTGGAAGGTGTTGGGATCATTGCATCTCTTTTGGAGACCACAGAAAGACCCCTCAGTGATGGTACTGGGCATGTTCTTCAGCCACAGGAGTGATGTAATGTGGGGGCAAGGGAAAGCAATGCAGTTCCGAGAAGTAACTGACTGTATTCTGGAAGAGGAGGGGACATAGACATTAAGTGATGGATGTGCGGGCTGAGAAACAGAAGCTGCTTCCACTGAGAGCGTCCAGCCAGTGGGATGCTGTTGGAACATGTGGGTGGTATGGTAATCTGTCCCTCTTCTTCTTCCCAACTTTTTCTTCTTCTCTTCCCTTCTCTTCTGCTAAGTTGTAAGAGCACTAACAAAGTGCCATTGACTGCCAGGTGACATCTGACCTCTTTTGTGTCTTAATTTCTCCCTGGAATAGTCCTTGGAGTCTTCGGTCATATTGGGGATTGAATTGAACCGTAACACCTTGCAGTGTGGTATAAATGATGTTGGTGAGTTAGTTGTTCGGTTTTCTCTCTAGGAGAAAAAGATCTCTAAAATGGACCCAGCTAAAGTGGCATATGGGGCGACTGTCCCCCTTCTATTTAGGAAGATAATTTGATTACAAACAGGTAGAGAGTTTTTGTCTTCCTCTGTTTCATGTTAAAAGTCTATTTGGTAGGGAAGAATCACTTTTAGTACTGCAATTGTGGCAGTGTTGTGTGCCTTAGGATTACCTACGTGTTTCTTGTGACTTTTTATAGGCTTTTAAGTAGTCATGTTGATGTTTTGGATCGGGCTTGTTTGTTATGTTTTTTGGTCTTATTTGGTAATGTTAATATTTTATGTTAAGTTATTATTGAACTTGGTAGTTAACTTTATTTGAAGTAATTAGTAATGAATGACAGTGGTGGTGAGTGACATTGTTACCTGCATAATTGGAAAGATAAGGGCTTGTTGGATTGGCTGAATGGTTGCATCTGAAGATTTACAGTTAACAGCTCAATATCCAGCTGGAAAGCGATGCCAAGTGCTATCCCTCAATGGACCAATACTACTAGTGTCTTCATCAATGACAGAGGGGGATCGAGTGAGCCCTGAGCAAGTTTGAAGATAACACAAAACTGAGAGGTTCAGTTAATTCACCAGAAGGGAATGAATTCATAGAAAGAAACTAGGGCAGGCGTCAGGAGTGGGCTGATCTTAACCACACGAAGTTCAAGGTGAAGTACAAGGTCCTGCACCTGCTTTGGGGCAATCCCCAATATTAGTACAGATGGGGAGATGAGGGTATTGAGAGCAGCCCTGCAGGGAAGGACTTGGGGGTTTGGTGGACGAAAAATTGGATGTGAACCAGCAATGTTCACTCACAGCCCAGAAGGCCAGCTGTATCCTGAGCTGTATTGAAAGAAGCAGGGCCATCAGGTCAAGAGAGATCATTCTGCCCCTCTACTCTGCTCTGGTGAGACCCCACCTGGAGTCCTCAGTACAGGAAAGACAGGAACCTGTTGGGAGTGGGTTCAGAGAAGGGTCACAAAAATGATCATAGGGCTGGAACACCTCCTGTGAAGAAAGGGTGAGAGAATTAGGGTTGTAAAGCCTGGAAAAGAGAAAGCTCTGGGGAGAACTTATCACAGCATTTTAATTTATGAGACCTAAGGAGATAGACTTTTTACCAAGGGCTGTGGTGTCAGGACAAGGGATAATGATTTAAACAGAAAGAGGGTAGATTTAGATTGAATATAAAAAGATATTTTTTTTTTACAATGAGCATGGTGAGACACTGGAACAGTTGTGGATGTTCCATCACTGGAAGTGTTCAAGGTTTGGTTTAGTGGACTTTGAGCAATCTCATCTAGTGAAAGTCCCTACTCCCACTAGCAGGGTTGAATTAGGTGATCTTTAAAGGTTGGCTTTGTTCTGTGAGGTTCTGCAATTTGCTAGAACAGCTGAAAAAAAAGAGTCCTGTACACTAACTTTTAAACAGGATTCGCTGTGCTTTACAGGATTACTGATTTAACAGGTATTGCCTGCCTTTTTAAAAGATGGTTGACACTTTCAAGAAACTTTCAACACAGGGTGTTTCAAAACAGCTAGAAACTTCAAGTGGAAAATAAGGTTTTTAAAAGTCTTGCCCATAAAATTGCTGTCATCTAGTAGGAGAGAATACACCGTTAGTATAGTCTATTTTATGTTTGTTTGTTTTTTTTCCCGAAAGCATGGAAATAGTTTACCAACTTTATATTTGATCTGCTAATCGTGTAAAATTATAAAACTGTGGAATTCTAGGAGACTCTTGGACCATGTACAGGCTACAGAAATCTACTTGAACATAGGTAGAAAGTAGTTGTTGTCAGGTATTCATATAGGGTAAAATTTAATGTATTACCAAAGCTTTTTGTCCTGGTTTGAGTGAAAACAGAACTAATTCTGTTCAGTGATTTTACTTTTCAGTTCAGGTCTTCTAACTAACTGCAGTGTCTGAAGTTAGCAGCCTGTTTTTCCAGACAGTGTCTGCTGCTGGTAGTGATAACACCCCATGTTTAGAGTTACTACCAAGGGTTGGTGTGCAGACCAAGGGCACTGCTGGAACTCGGGTAGCACATTGGGGTAAGCATCCTTTGAGTAG
>JANHFX010029011.1:40942-50997 GCA_027560015.1 Chloroceryle amazona | reverse complement strand
CCTCTGGATGTGGCCATCCAGCCAATTCCTTATCCACTGAACAGTCCACCCATCAAATCTGTATCTCTCCAACTTGGTGAGTAGGATGTTGTGGGGGACCATGTCAAAGGCCTTGCAGAAGTCCAGATAAATCAAGTCCACAGGTCATCCTTTGTCCACTGATGCAGTCACTTTGTCTCAGAAAGCCACTGGGTTTGTCAGGCAGGATTTCCTCTTAGTGAAGCCACACTGGCTGTCCTTGATCACCTCCTTGTCCTCCCTGTGACTTATCAGGCCTTCTAGGAGAATCTGCTCTGTGATCTAAAACATGTTAGAGAGACAAATACTATTGATATATTAGAAATCATTTATCACTAAATCTAAATTAGCTCTTACTCTGGACATCATGTCTGGCCATCACAATATTCTTCTATTGCCTGTGTCAGTTGTCTGCATAACCTGAATTTTGATTTAGGATGCTAAACTAGCAGTCATAAGCCAAAAAAAATAAAACCTGTTATATAATGTGAGGCCAGTAGGTCCCTACTGATGACTAAGATTACCAGTGTGATTTTCAAATTTGCTGAGCTGCAAAACAACTTTGTATTAAAGTCTGTGGTAACACTAGGGTGGTCAGTGTGATTTAAATTTCAGCTGTATACACAAGTGGTTGACTTTACAGCATTTTGAAAATCTTGATTATCATCCTTTAGAGCTCTGAAAGCATCAGCACTGTCATTGTTTCAGTTTTCAATTCATATTATCTGCATAATCACTTCTCAACTTGGTTTTGCAGTGGTGAAGGTTCTTAGCTAAGTGAAATTAATTGCACCAGTAAACAAAGAACAAAATTCCCAATAGGTTAAAAAGGAGTATTTGTTAAAATGCTAAAAAGCCTATTCCTGCACACTCCTGTTTTACATTCCTAGCTGTATAGGTCTTACTGATTAGTTGATATCAGTATCTCTTCTGTGTGGTACAGTGTCAAATCTCATGGTACTGATTTTTTTTGCTTCACGAGGACTAAAGCCTAAAGACCCAACACTGGAAGAACAGGAGCAGTAAGGCCAGGGGATGTGGAGAAAGTAGACCTGCCCAAACAAAGATTGTGGAGGAAGCTGATACACTGGAGGAATCACTGTGGAGAGCTTACTCTTTCTTTTTATCACAATGTGTAACAATGCTTGAGACTGGTTAGGTTTTTATGCACATTTAAATTTCACAAGATGCAGTCAGATTGTGAATTTGGATCCTGGTTCATTACTTACTGTCTAGTAATATGTCCTCCAACTTTCTAGAGTGATGGTTGTCCTGTGATGGAAGCTGTCCGGTAACACTTATGTTGAGAAAGATTTGATGTATTAGTGGCGGATAAATGCAGCTGTTTGGTCATGTTGGGGTTAGTCTCCACACAGAGCAGAACATGAAGTAAACAAAAGGTGTTTAAACAGAATTTATGGTGTCTCTCCAGTTTATCACCATAGCCTGCAGTTTATCACACTGATATCACCATCATGTCTGTTTCTTGTTTCTGTTGTGTGCATGTGTTTGTTTAGCTATTGAAAGGTCTTATAATTAAGAGCTGCAGTTTTCCTGTAATCAAACTGAGAACAAAGAGCCAACATGTCATCATATCCCTGCAATGGCAAGGTAATGCCACATCTGTTATCCGTAAAGAAATGCAGGGTCCAGTTAATAAAAGTAATGCATGTGATTTCTGCATTTAATTCTGTACTTTTTAGAGGCGGACATGTGCTTGCTGTGAAACACTGTGATATACTCTTTCTCTTACCAGACACAATATGGGACCTCTATTACATACTAAATACAACCAGGTTAAAGGATTATTCTAGCCAAACTAAATGATGGAATCAGCCAAAAATGGGGAAGGATTTTGGCTTAAATGTGCACACTTTGTTTATTCATTATAACAGTGCATGTGTGTATGTATATACTTAGTTATTGAAATATTTTCATTGTGCAAATTAAACCTGCCTTGAGGCAGACTTCATTTATTTGCTGGCAAGTCACATGAATTTTTCACCTCTTTATTTACTGAATCATTCTTAAAAGGCACCTAATCTCCTGAGAGACCCTGCAATAGTCCTCTCACTGCCCTTTTGCATTAGTATATATTCAAAGCACAAATATTTATTGCAGTAATGTTAGTACAAGCCCTTCCATGTGTGTAAAGTCCAGACGAAAACCCCTGTGCTTGAGGAGCATCTTTACATCTGGTTATTTTTAGTGGGACCTTGCAAATGTTTTTTTTCTAGTTACTCAGTAGTTTTACCAGTGTTTTGGAAGAAGTATAAAAGCAACTCTTGTCAAGTTTAGTGATCTTTGAAGCATAATAATGATAAGGATAAAAAGGTATGAACAACTTAGCAAACTGCAGATTTTTTTGATTTCACCCAATATATTATAGTCTGTGTGCTATACAAGTGGATTAAAACACAAAAGGAACAGAAACTCTGCATGGAAAAGCTGTAGCTTTGAAAAGGCTGTAGAGATGACTTCATATCTGGTTAAAAATTAGCTCTCTGTGTGACTCCCTTCCTAAAAAGAAGAGCATATTAAGGCCCTAGCTGAATCATTCTAAAGAACATTGAAAGCTAAATTGATCCCCACATGTCTATAAAGGAAGAAAATAGATGGTTTGGATCTCTAATCTAGGGAGGACTAAAGAGCTACATGGTTGTGAGCTATAAGTAGGGAAAGGCAAATCAAAAATGAGATAATGTCATTTTACAGACAAGGTAATTAGCCAGTACTTCAGCACTAGATGCGGTAGACTCTTAATCAGCTAATTTTTTTAATCAAGATTGAATGTCACTTTTAAAAGAAGTAATGCTTTGCTTTAGCTGTGAAAAGTTGGAAGCTACTATGTGAAAAAGCTATCTTGGGTTGTAGTGTCTTGCCTACAGTTTGTTCTCAAAACCTGAGTATAGAGAGGGTGTCCTATGAAGTCTAGGAATTTCTGTCCCAGAAAGGTAAAATTTGGTTTTCAAGAGACAGATAACAAGAGATTTCCATCTTTAACACCAGTATAAACCATTTAAAGAATTGGGCTATCATCTATCAGGTAGAGGTTTTGCTTATTGTTGCTTACTGCTTGAAGGATGAATGTAAAAGCAGAGAGATTATGTATTGTCTTGGTCATGTCAATGGAGGATAGCAGAAGACATTGGGAAAAATACAGGAAGTCATTTCTAAAGGTCCAAGCAGTTTGGTTGTGATTTTTTTGAAAAGAAACACACCTGATTACAATTCTTTTTATATAATAATTCTAAGGGAAGAGTATTTTAACCACAGAACAGCCTCCAAAACAGGATCTTTCAAATTCAGAAAACAAATACTCCGTATTCTTCTGTTTCCTTTCTCTTCTGATGAGAATTCAACATAGATAAATATAATCATGAGAATAGGATATGACCAAACTTATGTTCCCTCTTTTTAAGGGTTTTTTGTGCATCGTTACTTCTGGCATTATTTCAGCCCAGAGTCGTTTTCCTCCTTCACAGAATTAATTCACCTGCTAGAACAGACAGAAAGGTGGGGACTGGAAAGTCACACTTCGTGTCCTGTCAGCCTGAACCAATGACTTGATACACATTTGTCTTTTATTCTTCCACAAAAAAAAAATTTGCCAAAAAGTCAGATAATGATTCAGTCGGCCAAACATTTTTTTCCTTCCTTCACTCAAGTACTGAAAGGATAAAATAGTAGTGATGAATGCAGGCAATATATCTGCCAAATAACTAGGGCAGGGGTGAGGGGTGGGGAGAGCAAAATAAGAAATTATACTGGTTTGAGGGTGGGCACTGATGCTCTACCATGGCGATTTAAAAAAAAACCAAATGTTTCCTAGTAATCCAGGTGTATCCTGTAAGCTAATGAGAAGTACTGTTAAGTAATAAACAAAATGTAACCCTTTTTTAAGTCAGAATTCTGAATACAGCTAGTTAGCTAAAAGATACAAAATATTAATTACTGAATAATTACTAAAGGATTAAAGGGAAAGTGAGACCTAGAGCAAAATCATCTTGTTGAATACCATGAACATATTCTAGATAACCATATAGTCAAAGGTTTTGTCATTTATTGTTTAAATTGAGTTCAACCCATTGTGTAAACTTTCACTGGACCTACAAAAGCTGAAAATAGAAAACGTCATTGAAGGAAGTGTGCTTTCTCAGTATATAGTGGAGCAGTGATTACACTATATTAAACTGAAGACAACTGTTTGGAAAACAGCATCCTCCACACCTACTCACAAAGTAATGTTTACAGACGCTATGTTTTTGTAAGACATAGAAAATAGAAATGGTTTCTAAAATTATATTTTAAATATTTAATTTGTAGGAAAATTGAAAGAGTGGTCCTTAGTACTGTATGGAACATCCATTCAGCCTTACTCACCAAGAAATGATTTTCCAAAAGTGGAAAGGGTGCGTTCTAGTCCAGTTGAAGACCCTACAGAAGATTATGGGACAGATGACTATTCAGGTGCGTACATTCATTTACTCTGTGCATTTAGTGAACACATAGCAGGTTAAAGGGAGTGACCTGAGCCTCTGCATATATAAAATGTTCAGTGAAATGGATTCTTAATATAATATCAGAAGCATTTCTTTCATAATTTAAAGGCAGACACTTTAATTACATCCTTAGGAGTTTGTAAGCATAGAGTTATTAATTTTAAGCTACATTAATATACTATGAAGAATGGACTACTTTTCATATAAATATATAAAAATATGTATACATGCATATGCATACATGCAATATCTGCAGAACATTATCTTCTGAATCTGTTTTTTTTCTCACTGATCCTATAGAAGTTTTTCAACCTTATCATTAGACTTTAATATTCAGAGTTGGATTTTTGGCACTGCAAAATAAGTCAAGTTGGCAGTTCCCTACATGTAATCCAACATTAGGAGCACCATGTAGATGTTCTTTAAGTATAGATCCAGCATGCAAACAGTAGAACTAGGTTAAATTTAGAAGTTTCTGTTACTGGTCTGCTGCCTACAGCATGTCAGACCCACAGTTCATATTTGAGATTCAAGGCTGCTGAACTCCTTGCTTTGGTAGGTGTTAAAACACTGCTATCTCTGCTGTAAAGGTCACTAACTGCTTAAGTTTTCATGAAGCAAGCTCACTTTTACCTGACGTTAGGAGAAATTTCAGTGTGGCTGGCAAACTCAACAGATGTCATGCATGAGAGAGCAGTGATCCTGAAAGTTATAACTTCACCCATGAGCTTTGTTCACCCACATAAAGGCCAAGTTGATGGTCCTCTCCTCCCATGGCAGGAAGGACCTGTTTGAAAACTTTAACACAAGAGTATCTTGAGTTGGACAGGATCCATAAGGATCAAGTTCAACATGAGTGTTGATGAGATGGAAGACTTCCTAGTCAGCAGGTATCAGCCAAGGCTTTTGCATCATACAGCAGCATCAAGGGAAGCACAACTGGGCCCTGGTGGCTGTTTCAGTTGGGTTGGGTTAGCCACTTGGACTGGTTGTTACCTATTTGGTAACCAGAGTAGCCACTGATCATGTTGTTCATCATTTACGTTGACCTGCTTTTAATAAGTTATTTTGCTAATAATTGCTTATTATGAATTGCAGAAGCCTTCACACATTTTGAATAAAACGCAGAATAACTTGTTACTCATCATGAAAGAATCTGTTTGAATCCAGAAATAGTTTCTCTTTGATACATTCTATAGAGGATGCCACACTTGCTAAAAATTATAAATCCCTGTGAATAAATAATGAGGCCAGGATTTGCAAGGTCTTCAGGTGCTAAAAAGCTTCTCATTTTGGTGGAGACAAATTACTATCTGAAATTCAAATCAAACAGAGTAATTGCATTCTACATTAAAATACTGGTTTTTAAGTGGTGCTACAATACTAAATGAGATGTTTTGATCCCTTCCTCTCCTGTTTTTACTACAGGTCCCTGCAATGCAGAATGCAGTAAAGTGGGGTGTGATGGGCCAGGACCAGATCATTGTACTGACTGTCTGCACTATTACTACAAATCTAAGAACAACACACGGTAAGACCAAGAGAAAAAAATCATTGCTTCATAGTTTTATAAGTGTATATCCTAACTTCCTTTCCTCTTCTTTTTGTTGCAGTCATGGATAATTCATTTTCCACTGAATTTGACAAATTTTCTTAGGAGATGAAAACAAGACCCTAGCAAATAAGTATTTAAAGTACAGCCTTCAAACATTCTTCTCTGATGATTTGCCTATCTCTTGATTATTTTTTATAAGAGGTTATATATATATATAACTGTTATAGCTACTACAGCTTCTGTGGTTGAGTTTCAACACGACAGGAAGAAATGTAAATGGTCAAAGAGTATACTGTATTACCGTCAGATAAGGCATTGGCCAGTGACACAGCATATGCTGTAGGGAAATATATGGAAGAGAAGAGGCAATGCTTTAGAGGGTTACATAGTAGTAAATATGATCATTAGAAGAGCAACAATGCTGAGGAATACTTCTGCTTTGCAGTCATGGTCCAGGAATGTGGTGGCAGGTTATTTCAGTAACGACTCTGCCTTCTCTTCCCTGCTGTCTGCAGGATCTGTGTTTCGACCTGCCCACCTGGTCACTACAATGCAGACAAGAAACGGTGTAAAAAATGCTCACCCAACTGTGAAACCTGTGTTGGAGGCCATAGTGACCAGTGCATGACCTGTAAATCTGGCTACTACCTGAATGAAGTAACCAATAGCTGTATTACCAACTGCCCTGATGGGTTTTACCTGGATAAGAGTTAGTATTTCTTGTTGTTTCTTTATTGTGGGCTACAGAATTTGATTTGGGGAGGTTGCTGGAGTACTTAAGAGCAGGAGAAGTGTATGCTGATGCATCTATCACTTATTCTGTTTCTCTTTTTAAATTGTTGGCAAGTGTGATCAAGAATCTCCTAAAAGATCTTCCTTTATGTTAAAAAACATGCTTAGTGACAGGATGTCCTATCTGCTTGTGGCTGGGAGTAATGGTAGCACAACAAGGGCAAGCCAAGTGCAGGACGAAGCAGGTTATCACTACTCCAGAAAGGGACAGGCAGTACCCACATTCTGAATATGATGTATTCCTCATTCTCCCAAATTCAAATGAAATGACACCAGATAGAAGAGAGACCTTCTCAGGTGTAAAACCTGTTTGCAGTTAATGTTTCTGACAGATCTAAGTATCTGCAGTGATGTGATGATCCAAAAGCAGTAATTCTCTGCCATGTGAGATACCTGCCTTCAGGTTCCTCCTTTGATTGCCAAGTAGACTGCCTATGTTTAATTTCCAGCTTTGGTTAGCAAGAATACTTAGACATATATTCAAACGTGCTTAAAACTGCAGTGATTTTGGATACATTCATAGAAAATAAATAAATGCTCAGGAGCTTTGTTCATCTAGGTACCTGCCCTTTTGCTTTCTCCATCATGAAGCTGTATGTTCATTTTTGAAAATCAGTGGAAGAAGATACTACATTAATTCTTCCATTTCTCACTGTGTGAGAACTACATTAAAGGGAATTCCTTTCCAGTTAAAATGGATTGATGAAAATTTAGGATTAAGTGGAAACATCAGATTTTTCTTCCCAAAAAGTTACATGGCACTGCATCTCAGAAGACAGCAGGTCTGAAACTCTTAAAGTAGGGAGCTCTTGAAATGAAAATGCAGATATTAACTAATATATGTGTTGAATTTATTACGCTCAGACCTGTTCATGCAGGTAGGTCTTTAAGCACCAGATCAGGAAGATGGTACAGACTGCTTGCGTGAAAAGTGTAAAAGGAAGGTTACAGTACAGTCTCTGGAACATATGGCAATCATTACTGCATATCACTGCTATATTAAAAGAATATTTAAGTTCGTATTATAAGTTGTTAATGTAAATTTAAAATGTTTATGAAGATTTTTTTTTAATGACCACAAAGCGTATTTTTTCAGGGTATAACTATGACTTCAAATGTTTAGAAATAGATTAAACCGTTTGATGGGAAAAGCTAATGATAGGCAGAATTTAGCTATTTTAGTCTTCCCCTCCTGACATCAAGCTAGATAGCAGTAGGGCTTGTAATAATATATCCATATAGTTTTATTAAGTGTAACTGACAAAGGTTTTCTGGGCTGTTTTCTTTTTTTCCCTTGTAGATAAGATCGTTTGCCGAAAATGTAGTGAAAACTGTAAGACTTGTGTTGAATTCCAAATCTGCACAGAATGCAAACTTGGCCTAAGGTAAGGAAATGATGGATGGCACTAAACACAATACCTGAAGAGGCTTACAAGTCTGTAGATACATAATGGATAAAACCACGTAGCTATTTAACCTTGACCGGCTGTCATTTCATGTGTTCCATTGTTGTTTAGTTTGTAATACAGTATTTTCTTGTGCTGCTATGTACCAGTTTGTCTAACAATGGATTTTTAGAAGATCTTTCTTTTCAGGAAGAAAAAAACAACAAACCACAGTCACGTGGAAAGCTGGCTTTTTCTCTTCTTTGACCTACAGTGCAGTGGTCAATGATTATTTTAGAGGTAGAGCTGATGAGTCATATTAATCTTTCTGATTCATTCCTGTGATAGTTAGAAACTACTTTCTTATCTTTATTATATTTCTTCATACATCCAGTTATTCACTTATCTCAAGTACTTCAGGCTCAATTCCATTACAATATAGTGTGCACCTATTTTAAATAGCCGTGGATGTTTTTTCATCATAGGGAACTTAATCATTCTTGAAAATGATAGGTAAAACCTACAAAGCAGTAGTATGCATTTCAAGCTCCTTTATGAATGAATGACCTTTTGACCCAAGCAAAGGCCAGAAATCTTATAAAATTCATGATGGAATGTATTCTGGCTTTATGCCACAAAAAATATAAAGTCAGTATTCATTATCTGCAGGGATTCTTCTTGCAGAATACAAGTGTTCTGTGAATGTTTTAACACTGAGCTTTTACCTTTCATCTCTTAGTAAAAGATGAGTGTTGTTTGTTTCTAGGACAAAATCAGGATACTCATTTCTGTGGATTTAGGTAACAACTAGATCTTCCAAATGCCCGCACAATTTTTGTTTTGAATATCTCTATTTTTTTAAAAAGGGATCCATTGAAAAGTATGTGTGTTCTAATGGGAAGAAAAGCATGGGATTGAATGAGAACAGTGGTCTATTTACACTCTCTGAAATATGAGTATCTGTTTACCTTTTAAAATGTTATTAAATTTGCAGTCCATGTTAAGATTTTGGAGAGTTATAACAGACCTCGCATGACCTGTCTGCATGAACTTCTGCAAAACCAAATTAGTAAATTAGAAGTCTAGAAGTTTCTACAATGGGCATATATGTCAGGAGACCAAAGATTACATAGATTTGGAGCTATACAGGATACAGCTGCTGCAGAAAAGTTAAGCCCCCATTTTCTTTATTTCTCAGGAAAGGAGTTGCCCTGTCCTTTAACACAAACAGCAGCTTGTAGCACCACTGAAGAAAGTAGACAAGTGCCTTTAGTGTGAGAAGAGAAGGAGAAATTGAAATATAAAAACATCAAAAGAACCCGAATGTCATGTTTTCTTGGGCAATATTAACAAACTGAGATTGATTTTTGGTAACATTTTGAAAAAACATCTGTGGGTGTGACAGAGAAATGGAGCTTTGCAGGACATCTGTTTCATATTCCTCAGCTATTCAAAACTTACTGAATTTTCTTAGCAGTGTTATCGATGGGCAGGTCCCTAGGTGGGACTTGGGAGACCTGGATTCCAGTTCTGATCCAATTACTGGCCTATTAAATAAACTTGGGCATATTACTGGTTTCCCTATTAGTAAAAACATGCTAATGCTACCTGCTTCATAAAACACTTTGAGCTGTGTGACTCAGGAAAAGTAATAAGAAAGCAGGGGTTGTTAGGTTTGCTGAATTGCTATTTAATTTTTTTGCTAAATCAAGGAAAAACTTCCAGTGGTGCTGAGCACACAAGACTTTTGCTGGATCCAATCTGTGAACAGGGTTAGCACTCTCTCAGCATGGTAAACTTCAA
>JANHFX010029011.1:21193-34307 GCA_027560015.1 Chloroceryle amazona | reverse complement strand
ATACTTACAAATGTCTCTAACACTATTATAGAGAAGAAATTAATATCTTTGTTTTCTTTAAAAAAAATGACACATTGTTATATCCAAATTAATTTTTACTGAAAAAAATACTGTACATGTGTAAAATGTTCAGTTGTTATTTGTAAAATAGAGTAGTTCTGTTGTAATTGATATTGGCCAAAATCAATGTTATTCCATATTTTATTTTTTCTATTAAATTAACCTAAATTCCTGTTCTTTTGGTCTGGAAAAACAAGTTGATAATCTACATGTAAAATACCTTTGTTGAAAAGCACAGGTAGCTTTATGGTATGGAGCACACACAAGTCATTGTCACAAATTGTGAGGGTAAAGGTGTTTAATTTTACTGTGGAATTTTTTGTCACTTTAGGTGGTGGAATTTATGATTGCAGAAATGTCTGGTTTCCCTGGAGGACACCTTCTGTGTAGCAGCAGCACAGACAGGTCTGAACCCTAGTGGGTAACAAGGTTGGCTCCCTCTGACCTCTGAGATTTTGTGATGAGTCTAATCTCTTGCACATTTAGGACTAAAAAGTGAATTGCATAACTACTATTGACTCAGTTTAGGGAAAAGTTTCTTCTTTGCAGTCATATGTGACCATTTGCACAGTGAGATTTCGATGTCTGTTCACAAGCCAATACTCACATCCAGTACACCTCAGATCACAACCCCAGACTGCCAGTTGACAACATCAGGCTCTCTGTCCTTGTCAGTAGAACAGAAGGGCTCCAAATAGACTCATCTGTCACCCCGGCAGGGTGAGATCTTCCACTGGCATTAGCTGATGCTCTTGTTCTTCTTCCGCTTAGTCCTGCAACACTGAGGTAGCAACTTACCCAAGAAGTCCCATGTTCACATGATGTATTAAGCACGTTCATGGAGGCCATGTAAAGAATCTCCTGAAAAAAATAATTTTAAACCTTAAGCATCTGATTGTTACCAACTTGATTTCAGAACTGGGAAGTTAGGTCGTTATTCTCAGTTCCCCTGTCAGTCCTGGGAGCAAGCATATGTGAGATGGCACATTCTTAGCAGCAGTTTGGTAAGACCACACCCAGAAAAAAATCTTGGCCTAACCCTCGTAACAGTACAGTATGCATTGCCGTTTCTTTCAGCACTCACTCCACCTTCATCTTCCACCTGACATGAGACATTCAATCAATATGGTGTCTTACATTGTCAAGATTTCATCTTCTTTGAACAGGAACCATACAAAGAGCAATAATAAACTTGTTACAGGTCTGACCAAAGAAATCTGTGCTAGTGGCCTTATCTGTAAATGCTGAGCTGGGAAATCTCAGAGACAAGCAAGCACAGAACAGTGTTATGTTGAAAACCTGTACTTTCTGGTGTCAGCTCAGACTCTTTCATCAATTTTATTTGTGATGCCTTAATAGCAACGGCCAGATGCATGCAAAATTTGTAAGCAGCCCTATAGTTAGTCCTTATACAAGTAGATTGCTGAAGCAACAGGATTGCAATTGAAGGAAGCTAATTTGTTCCCAGCTTCAGTTTTCTTACATGATTGATCCTCCCTCTCTGATGCAATGGTGAGTTTCCAGTATTTGACGCTGTGTTGCTGACATGCAGAACAGATATAGAACATTTTGTGGAGATCAGAAGCTGGTATGCATAAACAAAATTATACTTTTCCCCATTTCGGAAAGGACTGTGGTTGGCATCAGTCCCAATTTGTTCATTGATTTCTGCCTTATATCACAAGTTAAGAAGCAGTGGCAAATTGAAGCTAGTCACTTCCATGGTAAAATATTTGCCAGTTCATGCCTGTTTAAGGAGAATTCTTACCAAATTATTGATGTAAATACAAATTGGACAGCCAGCTTGAGCTCTTCTTTACAAGTCTCAAAGACAGTGATAGCTTTGGTCCAAAAAAAAAAGTTTATAAACCTCATACATGTGCTAACACTACTTTTAATCAGAAAAAAAGTTTAGAATACTCCATACCTTCAGAACACCCTGCAGAAGCCTCTTGTGAGGGCAGCATTTTATAATAGAAGTGTTTCCTATTCTGCAAAGGGATTGCAGTCTTCCTCCCTTTCTAGCTGCAGCCCTCCACCTCAGCCATGCACCCATTTCATGAGATCAGCAAATCAGATACCTGCCAAAATATGTCACTGGAAACCTTACGCTTCTGACCAGTAGCTCCTGTGACTCTTGGCTTAGGTACTGCCAACCCACACACCAATCTCCACTAGTACATCCTGCCTCTTTCTGGGGAGGCTTTGCAAACTCCCCTCTGCGAAGTACAGTTTTCTAATAAAGATTGCCCCATGAGACCTTAGAGACTAACACCCAATCTCTACTGCAATTGCAACTTTCCAATGTCCTGTCATATTCTGAGCACCCCCTGCTATTGTGTAATAGCAGGGCTGCTGCTTGTTCCATATCATCAGGTAATGATAGGAGTTACAGCAGTATGAGCCTTGAAAATGACTGAATCTATATACAGAGATACTAGAGATGGCTACAGCTATTTCACCCATCACTAAATACAGCTTGCAACAGATGATGACCAAGTTAATCCTCTTAATAGCCACATTACAACCAGAGTGAGCATTATGTGTGTGAGTGGCCACTTTAGGTACGCATCTGCTACATTTTAATGAAAATGTAATGAACTGAATGACTGTAAGAGTGCCTGTTATAAATTCAAGAGTCCTGTAAAGACATTTCAGTGACTGCTTGTATGAGTCAAAGCTTTCAATTTGCAGTGCAACTCATGGAACAATAACTTTCTGTGATCCATTACCATCTCTTATGTTTTTATTGGATACACCATTGTCATGTCATTAGTACAGAATGAATCAAGAAAAGTTCTGCCATTAGATGTTTGTGCAAAATATTTTAAGCATTAAAAAAGTTTTACAGCATACAAAGAAAGATCCTAGTCAGGTTTTCATCAAAAAGAAATTGACACCACCAAAGAACTTGCATGAGCTTGTTCAGAATATGGAGTTTCAATATATGAAAAAAAAACAAACAAACAAACAACAAACCCAAACCACAAAACAGAGCTTGAAAACATATCTTGGATGAACATTTTGTTTAGCAGGGAAAAAAATGATTTCTGATTGCCATGATTTTTATTTACTTGTCTTTACTTAAACTATCTTGAGAGATTTTGATTTTTCATGAAATTGATTATCAGATACAGTACCACCTGTCATGAGAGTTTGTCAGTTCTTAAATCCTCCTCATTAGCAAGGACTAAAGAGTTGTGGGTAGCAACACAATGTCCTTGAGAAAAACCAGGGTTCTGAACCTTGGGACTGCATCCAACCAGTTCAATTGCAGCTAACACCTCCTTTTCCACCATTGGTTCCAGACTGATGAGTAAAGAGAATTCAGCTCTGTTGGAGTACTGGAACATTTGTGTGAAGTCTTAGAGCACAGTAACATTAGGTCTTGCTGTTCAGAAATCCTCAAGATGACATCACAGAGAATGCAGTAATGTCCACCTGCTCTGCAAGTGTAGGCTTTACCCCCCTGCAGTGCTACAGGCTTGGGAGGAGTGGCTGGAGAGCTGCCAGGCAAAGAAGGCCCTGGGGGTGTTGACTGACAGTAGGCTGAACATGAGCCAGTAACTGCTGGCCCAGGTGACCCAGAAGGCCAACAGCATCCTGGCCTGTATTGGGAACAGTGTAGTCAGCAGGAGCAGGGAGGTGACCATTCCTCTGTAGTCAGCTTTGGTGAGGCCACACCTTGAATAATGCTGTGTCCAGTTTTGGGCCCCTCTACAAGAAGGACATTTTGGTGCTGGAGAGGGTACAGAGGCGGGACCACGTCTCTCATGAGGAAAGGCTGAAGGATCTGGGTCTGTTTAACCTCAAGAAAAGAAAGCTGACCTTATAGCTCTGTACAACTACCTGGAGGGAAGTTGTCACAAGGTGGGAGTTGGTCTGTTCTCCTAGTGACAAGCAATAGAACAAGAGGAAATGGTCTGAAGTTTAACCAGGGGAGGTTGAGGCTGGATTAGGAGGAATTTCTTTACTGAAAGGGTTGTCAGGCATTGGAACAGCCTGCCCAGGGAGTCACCATTTGGGAAGTGTTTTAAGAGACAGGTAGATGTTGTGCTTAGGGACGTACTTTAGTGGTTTTGATAGGGCTAGGAATAAGGTTGGGCTTCATGATATTGAAGGTCTCTTCCAGATTAATTATTCTATGATTCTATGTAGCAGATGTCACAGAATTATATTTTAATAGACATACTATGGTAAGAGATGATCCTGGAAGGACTTTCTTGATTGATTAAAAAGCTATGTTTATAGAATAAAACCAGCCAATTTTCACTTCTAGCATGGGAAATCATGGGAAGTCAAAAGAAAGCATATTATGGTGAGAAGGGTCTGAGGATTTGAAAAAAAAAAAAATGAGTAAGAAACAAATACAGCTTCTCAGTACCACACCAAAAGCTGGGTTTTGTTACATCTTTTTTTATATGAGCAACACACACATTTGCTGCCAAAGATGGGCAAGGCACAACGTAGAAGAATGTCCCTTGTACAATCATTTATTTATCAGTGCTTCTCAGAGTTTTGGGGATGGATCTGTTGAAGGTCTTCTGGGAAAACAGCATCAGTTTTCAAAGAAAAAAATACTGTCCCATCACAAAACACAGTAGACATCTTTGCTTTATGGTATTACACAATGAGCTGATTAAGTACCCATTTTTTCCAATTGGCCTGGGCAGGAGAAGCTAGAACATTGACAGGCAGTGAATATTTATGTACCCAAGGAGAATTAATGGCTCCATCGTGCAAACTCAATTATAGCACTGAATGTTCACTGGAGCATGACTAGTGTGATCTAGTTACAATTCAGATAATACTGCATATCTTTTCCATTTAAAATTGTCCTTGTCCTGCTGCCCACTGCTCTCTTCTTGATGCTTTCAGATGTTCTTTAAGATGTGGGTTGGAATGAAAGTCTAGCACCAGGTTGAAATCCCCATGGAATCGTGTGTCAGCCATGGCGCTTGTGACCAAGCTAATGTGCCATTCTTGCACAATGTCTCTGGATCAAAAGACACGAATAACTCAAATATTCATTCCCAAATAAAATAATCCTTTTTCTTATTCCAAAGGCAAGACCATACTGAACTGAAGCCATGTAAATCCTGCTGTTTCTGGGTATGCCTCTAGCAAAAGGAGTGTTCAAAGAGCTCCCGTGGCCAGATGGGGTGACAAAGCCTCTATTCAGCTATATCTGAATTAAAAGGGCTGTATCATTTACCTGTTTCTGCACCCTCAGCATGGAACATATGATCATCAGAGGGAACATCCTGGACTGTGTCTTCTAGAGTAATCATCAAAAGTGAATACCTTGGCTATTCCTGAATTGCTTATAGTGGAGACAAGTAACCAGGGGACATTTTAAGCAAGGGGACACCACCAGTGTAAGGGTTTTGAGTTGGCTGAAGAGTTACAGATAGGAATAAAATCTACTCTTTTTTACCTCTTATTAAAAAACTTATTTTGGTCTGTTCCTTATTTCCAAGGAGATAAAATTGCATCTTTTAGGCAGATATCTGTCAGGTTTTAATCTGTATTCATCTCTGCAAATTAAACAAAAAAATACATTTCATTAGCAGTATAAAACCATGTTGTTCTATCTTGTCAGGGCAATAGTCTACCTGTTGAAATCTGTCAGCTATTAGCAGACAGCAGTGTTCACATCCAGATTGTGTTGGACATCTCCAGTCCAACCACTCTGTGCAAGGGTCTCTGTTTATGGTGGATGACACCAGTATAACACTGTCCTGAGACATCCAACTCTTTCCATTTCAGGTTTATGGCTATCCAAGTTAGACCACGGAATTCCCGTGAGCAAAGAAGGCTCTGTGTATACAAATTATACACTCCTTGCTGTATAGCATAGGAAAGAGATGCCATGCTGCCATGGTTCCCCTTGGAGTATGACATGTTTTCCTCCAGCACTGGAAGATAACTTTAATGTACTCTATGTGCAAATAACATCAGTTTACTCAATGTATACACTCAATTTCCACCTTTCTTTTGTACATCTCCCAGGAAACTACACAGATTGCCAAAGCAGTACTATCAGCATAATGAGATAATTTTCAGGGAGATCCGGGTGTCTCTATTGAACCGCCTGTAGGAAATCCCCAGATTGAACTTCATAAGAAAAGGGGAAGCTTAACAAGATCAGACATGGAAATTTCCAGTTGGGAAGCTCCAGAAACATAAGATAAACAGATTATTTTCCATTGTCAGTCTAAAATTTTGAGAATTCCATAGTATTTCCCTTTCCTTCAAGAAGTCAGAAGGGTGCAGGACAATGCACTAACATCACAGATTGGGATTGCCCCATTCCCCTTCCTACTTTCACATGGGGCTGTCAAATTTCAGGCTCCAAGTGAATAGCAGAAAAGCTTGACAGGTTCGGATCTTTGTGCTTACCCAGGCAAGTGAGAAACACTGATGCTGGCCACATTTTACTTCTAGGCATTCACATTATTAGCACAAACAGAGGTTTAGAGATGATACTGAAAATACTAAAAAACAAAAACAAAACAAAACTAATAGAGGTTTAAAGCTAATTTTCAAAACGTTAAAAAATGCCATTCTGGACTCAATTCATGCCTGCTCAAGTAACCCCGAGGGCTCTGGCTCTTCAATGGGTTTCTAACAACTATTGTATAAATACTACATAGAAATGAGGGAAGAAGCATACAGAACAAAGAGAGGAAAAAATGCCTTTGTGTCAGGAAAAAAAAAAAAGGCAGCTTTGGATAATGTAAATATTTTTATTCTGCAAGGGAAGGAATAGAGGGCTATGTCAGATAGTGTAGTTGATAAAGGCAGTTGCCTCTTTTCTGCCTGTCACAATTAATGCTAACCTGAAGTTCTGTGTGATCTCAGCCAATCATGCAACAAAGGGCCTTTCATTCTAAAATCGTTATATCACACCCACCTCCACACATCGCTGTTCAGGGAAGACATGTTCAGCCCTTTTCAAGATTCTGTTTTGTCCCTTGACGCAAGGGGGAGCTTCACTGATTTAGGAACCAACATCTTATTTTCATCTTTGTGGTTCATCACTGTCTGGAGCACTTTGGAAAAGAAAACGTCTAGTCCTGAATCACTCTCATCACCTCTAATCACAGCACCCCAAAGTTTCATCCACAAGGGGTATTTTCTTTGTTGCTTCTGCACATCCACACAGGGAGACAGAAATATGGTCATTGGGTAATGACTGAGTGGTGAAGAGCTAGCAGGAGATTGAGAGCTGAAGCTACACAAATAACTAGAAACCAGGCTCAAATTTTGTATAACTGCCCAAAATTTGGGGGGAAAGGAAATGCCATAATCTCCATGTCGTAACATTTTCAAGATGAAGACAAGATTTCTTTCAGGGAGCTATACTCTATCAAATATTAAGGCTTTGGGTAACTTTAAGAGGAATCCGTACGGTGAACTTTAATGCCTTGTTATATGCCCGTTAGTCTATATTCGTTATGGACTTTAAACTTTATGAATAAATGCTTCAGCAAAAATCAAGGAGCAGATCCCACATGCTAGCCAAAATAAAATATATCAAGGCCAACCACAGAAAAAGCAGAGAGCTCCCTAAGACCAAATCCTCTCTGTTCTCACTGCTAATTAACAAAAAACAATCCTGATCAATGTTTCTTTATCTGCTGTGTGAAACCTTTGCAATCCATAAGATTACATACAACAGCCCAAGTTTAAAGTCTACATTCAAGTTCCCATGAATGTAAACAAGCAAAAGGGAGGAAATATAGTTGTTGGTTTTTTTCATCGATTATAAAGAAAAGCCACTGGGGCAATGCTATAGAAGATAACAATAAACCTTTTTAAATTATATAAAGTAATATTTTGATTAAGTGGCAAAGCAACACAGGACTTGCAGTAATTATGTCTCGGGGCAGGTTACAAGAGAAAGATTCTTTTATGACTGCCAGCACATAAAACTGTGTATCTCCGGGCATAACTTACAGGGATATTCACACCCTCATCTAACTGGTCTCCTGAAACACCATGTGTCTGCCAGTGAATGGTACAGCTTTTTGAAATCAGGAGAGAAATGGTGACACAATAAGGTCTGTACATTTATTACTGCTCATGCAAAGACATAGCAATGATCCAGCAACTATGCTAGTACTTCAGTCTGGAACTCAGGACATACAGGTTCTAGTTTGCTATGACACCCTGACCTGATGATCTTATTGCTGCTCAGTGTTTCTGCCTCCTTAATGGGAGATAATAGTCCTTACCATATTTCAAATGCATCGTATCAACTGATAGGAAACCAGCGTGAGTGTAAGGCTCCAGCATGCAGTTAAAAGTAAAGCCTGCAGCCTGATGTGGCCCAGATGTGGAATTAAATACTTCTACTAGGGACACAAAAAACTATACATTAAAATCTTGGCATTATGAGGCATTGTCTGTTATCATAGTCTTATTCCTACAATACCTTCAGTTCTTTTTTTAATTTTTCTTTTTTTTTAACAAAATGACAAATGTTTTTTAAAAAGTTGACAAGGTAACAGAATTGAGAATTAAATTAAGGTTAAACATGGGATGATCCAGACTAACTGATGAGCATTGCCTGATTGAATGTATAGCTGAAATGCATTGCAGAGAGTATTCCCCCATTACATATGTTTGACAGATAAAGAATTTTAATACAGAAGAAAGGAAGAAAAGAAAAAACAAAGAAAAAGAAAGAAAAAGAGAGAGAGTTGAGGCTTTGGTAACTAGCATTCGTCTGGTGAGATTCGCAAAGAAATATATCACCCACAAGGAGCTCTGGCAAACAGCTAAACTGACCTGTGGAATAGTTTAAAAGTCTTCTTTAAAGTTGCATTTCAGTGTTAACTCTTTGAGTATCCACTAGAAGCTATGTCATTAACCTTTAGTGGCAGATTCACAGTTCTAATGTGACTTGCAATTGAGAGGACATAACATGTAAGTATTTTCTGGTGCTCATTTGTATAACAGCATGTTTTAAAATGCTTCAACTCAGAGTATAAAGTAAGCAGAGAACTGATCTTCCTGGCACTATTCCAGCACAGCTGAAATGAATTACAGCACTTCCAATGAAAGGCATAACAAAGAAATAACAAAAACCTTTTAAAACTAAGCGCTTCTACCATGTGGGAAGGATTTGAGTGGGCATAGCTGAGTTGTATGAATTAGTAGCTTAGGTCCAATAGTTAATCACACAGGCATTGTGGGCAAGTAAAACGAAGGACTAGAGAAACAAAAGGTTTTTCTAACTTGTATCTCAAAATAACATCAGAGAAGTGATTATTTAATAATGTTGCTCTGAGAGATCTCCAAGTGCTGTAAAGCTGGTAGTATAGACACCAGATCTGCAACAGGAAGACTTCCAGATAGCACATTTTTTTCATGCTTGTGTATTGTCCAAATCTATCTACATATCAGTATCTACGTATCAGAAAGGTTCATGAGAAGCACATAAGCAAATCTCTCACTGACCTGATCTGTTGGTCAGCTCAGTAACATCTGGATAAATTCAGAATCCTGCTGAATTCTAAGTCAAACAGCTATACAATTTATAATGTTTTTATCATTAGTCCTTAATAAAGTAATCAATCATACAAGATACAGTGCTGCAGTTCAGAAAAGCTACACTATCTCCATGGCGTTATGTCAATGTATGCATTTCAAGGTTTGGTCTATATAGGCACATGTGGGATTACACACAAATATTTGCAAAACGAATGTTGTATCTTTTTGGGGACCTCAGATTTCACCCACAGTTGAAATTCCAGTTAATACTGTTCCCATCTCCTTAAGCGTGATAAGTACTACAATAGTGGGGTTTTTTTACAATAGTTTTTATGTCCTAAAACCAGATATTTACACTATTATAAAATTTGTTAGTATAGATTAATTAGTATAGAGTAGAAAACCCAAGGGACAGAGACATAACTTGCAGTATTTTAGAAAATACTTCTTTCCTACATCAATTTATTCTTACAGCAACAGCTAATCATACAGTGCCTTTGCTCTTCAATGTAACAAACTAATCACAATTAAGACCCAAAAGCAAGTCATCCCACATTTGTATTTTGACTCCTAAAGTTTGCTAAATCTGTATTTCCCAGCAGCAATGCAAGCGAAAAAGGTACTATATATTTAAGTATCCATAGAAACAGCAGCTTTTATGTATTATGTAGGACTCTGTCCAAACACTTCCATTGCTTAAGAATGAAGGGACAGCCAATTCTCTCAAATATATGGACACAGTTAGAACACATTTTCCCACAACAAACTGACATAAGAGACACAGTCTTGAGCTTTATAAAATTCCTTGATAAATTAATTTACTGTCCCCAAATGATGCTGCACATAGATACAGTATTCATGCTAGTTACTAAATTAATATCTTTGCTCCGAGAGTTATGAAGCATACACAGACTACAAGTTTCTGGCAATGTTTTAATTAATATTCAGGAAATAAAGATGCAAACTTCGCACTTCAGTGCTTCTGTAGTACTGGTGTATTCATGATCTGGACATGTTTGTATTTTTATTTCAGTTTTAAGGCAACAATTCATCTAACGTAATTTTTTTCTTTTTTCCAAGTCCAAAATGGTGCTTGGGCACCAAATTTTCATTCAGCCTAAATGAAAGCCTAGATCTTTTAGGTGTGGAGTCTTCAAGTGGTGCCTTGTAAGGGGAACAGCTGGAGGTTTGGGAAGCACCAACGTGGCTTTGACTAATGGAAGCTTACTCAATGTAACATACTCCACACACATAACATCACATACTTTATGCTGCAGCTTGAAATCAGGACCATATTGCAGGTGCACCAAAGCACATTAGATAATGAATAGTCTTAGGTAGCACTGGTTTTGATGTTAACTCTCCATGGTGAATCTTATGGAGTCATGTACTTCAACTGATGCAAAAGAAATAGCATTAGTCCAAACACCAAGAAGCACTCTTTGTCAAATACACATGCAAAATAAAAACAAACAAATAAATAAGGAGTAGAAGCTACTAATTCTGATTATCCTCGTTTCCCAAGGGAGACAGTACTTGCTTTCCTGATACAATAGGAAAATGTGTTCATTTCAGTAATTCAAAACAGATATAATTCCTTTTACTTATTGTGTTTTCCAACCTGTTTTGGTGCATGTTTTTAATATGAGATGTTGTTCTGAAATAATTTTTTTTCAACCAGGGGACTATCTTGACAATTCCCAAGAATGTCAGTTGTGTGACGCATCCTGTCAGAAGTGCATCGGACCTGAGCTAGACAACTGCATCAGCTGTCCACTCACAAGGTAATTGTCTTCTAGCACAGTGCAGCACAAAGACCTCACATTATCATCTGGACAAGTGGTTGTACAGTCTTTAGCAGCAGCTTGAAGATTCAACAGAAGAAGTTATCAATGATTAGGGTAAACAAAGACAAGGCAAGTGAGAAAACAAATATTATGTGAGCAAGACTGTTGGCTACACAGGAAGTTGATGTTTAGCCAGATGATTCCCACAGATACAGAAAAATTTCTTCTAGTATGTAAAATCATCTATCTTTCATTGTCATCCTTTCAAAATGATAACTGCTAGAATCACAGCAGTGACATTTAACAGGAGTCTATGCATCTATAGTTGTACATAGCTATGGGGCTTGGCTCATGGCATGAATATGGACCTTGAGGCTAGCACTCAGCTAATTCAGGAGTTACTCATAGCACCTAAACATCTTTCCCTAACTGAGCTGTTTTAAGTTACACTGATTTTTCTAACCTGCCATGAGGATTGAACAACAGAGGAAGAAGTTTTTCTACAGGACATTGCAGATTAGAGGCCAATGTTTAGGTCATCTCATACCTACTCCAGGAGTGTGGTGATTTTAAACTCATGTCCTACCAATAACTTTATTCTTTCACTGATAGCTCTGGTTCTGTTGCACTGGATTGCACTGTAGCCAGTTAATATTTACACTGGCATGAAATCAGAATCAGATCCCATAAGGCATAGCAAAAAAATTGTGAAGAAATACTGCAATTTACCATTGTAAATATCTATGATGTGACTATGACAATAAAAAACACACCAGGACTGGTAGAGTCCAAACAAATTCATAACTGAGAAAACAGTATTAAATTAAGGTGTGTTACATCAGAACTGGCATTAGCACAGGAAGTCTGGGCAGAATTTTGGACAGCAAATTGGATTTCTCCAACTCACAATTGCATTTAAATTAGATAGTCTGTCCTTCCTTCACCTGTTTTTTGAGCTTTACACAGAGATATTTGCAAAACAAAGAAGTTATAGAACAACACCATTAGGCAAAAACACCCAGGTGTTTGTAGTAATAAGGTCTCAGTGACCTATTGAAATGGTGCGGCTGTCTCCCCCATAGCAAATCCTCTATCAATTTTCAGTTTGGGGATCTAAGGTTTCCAAAATCTTTCCGTGCTTCTTCTTTACATTATAAAAGCTGTTAGAAAAAGTCATACTACGACAGTCAGTAGTAAAAGAAATAATAGCAAAGAAAAATCTCACACAGAGGCTAAAGAGTAAATCAATCTAATGCATATTATTTGTTATGAACTTGAAATAGACCTGTTTAACTGAAACAGAATACTAAATCTTGTTGCTCTTGAGAGTTTCAGATGGAGTCTGTTGAAGACAGTAATGAGTGGAGTGGCCATTAAAAAAAATCAGCTTTCCTACAGGGGAACACCTTTCTTCTTTGAAAAGGATGAAAAGACTTTGGAGGGGTGTGGGTGTGGGGGTGTGGAATTACTGAAATATGAAAATGAAACATTGAACAATCCCTGTTCTTTGTGAAAAATGCTGCAGTGGGTGACACCTTGCTTCATACTAAAATCACTGTTAGATCATCTTCTCTTATGGCAATTCAAAATGTTGCTAACTGTTTTTAAAAATTATGGAACTGTAGGGTTTTTGTCCAGCCAAACTGATTTTCACAAATTTCATGATTCATCTGATTACTGTTTGAGCTACAAAGGTGAGCAACAAGATCTGACCTGATGGTGTCTTCCACTAGGGGCAACATAACAAAAAGCAGGAAAAAATTACC
>JANHFX010029011.1:0-13638 GCA_027560015.1 Chloroceryle amazona | reverse complement strand
TCTCTCTTTCAGTGGTGCCCAGTGACAGGACAAGGGTAATGGACACAAACTTGAACAAAGGAAGTTTCTTCTAATCATGAGGAGTAAATTCTTTACTTTGAGGGCTACAGAGCACTGGAACAGGCTGCCCAGGGAGGTGGTGGAATTTCCTTCTCTGGGTACATTCAATACCCACCTGGATGCGTTCCTGTGCAACCTTTTCTAGGTGAACTTGCAATGGCAGGGATGTTGGACTAGATCTTCAGAGGTTCCTTCCAACCCCTACCATTCTGTGATTCATGCTGGGCCCTCTAGTTTTTTCCACTTGCTCAATGATGTGTTTTGGGTCCTGGTGTAACAGGCACTACTGTCAGTACCAGGAGACTGAATGTTGCTATACATGTGAGAGTGAATAGCAGGAAAGAAAATAGACAGTGACCCATAAGAAAAAACAAAGAAATGAACAAACAAACCACAAACAAACCAGGAATTAACTTCCACGAATAGTCACAACCATATCAATGTTGGTTTTGGTTTTGTGTCAGCAACATTGTTCTCTGGGAAACAAGACTATCATGAATATTCATGCATACCAAACTTAGGTAATGATTTTTATCACATACAACTTTTTTCTGCTAGTCATCCAGTTTAAGATGTCATACCATTAAGAATCCCTGTATATCTGCATGAATGCAGTCAAGCCTAATGCTTTCCTCTGTGACTACACCTGTAGCTTTCAATATTGCTGAATGAAGAGCTGGATGGACCTAGTTTTGATATGGTTGCAGCTACGTTCTGGACAGTGTTTTGTATGGTGTGGTACCCAGATTCCTGCCAGCTATCTGTTTGTGGGGAGAAAAAAAAAAGAAGAAAAGAAGTGAGAAAATCTGTTTCAATATCAATCTTTATTGCCGCTACCTGATGTTACTTTCCTATGTTAGTATTTTTGGTGCTCTTCACAACACTGATGACTTAAAATTCTTTGTTTATCTTCTGAAATTCTTTAGTGCCAATCTTTGCCTCAAATTAAGGTGAAATGCACTATGAATAGCAACTTCTCTTAAAAATAGTCATTGCAAGTAACTCAGAGGCTGATTCTCTTTGTATATGAGCTTAATAAGCCAGTATAAAGAGACTGCAATACTCATCATGGGCAGCTGGCATACAAAAAAAGGAGATGTACTAATTTATCTTTGTCATAAGAAGATCATTCATCTCTTAATCAACCATAATATCACTACATATTTGCTCTCAGGTTCTTGCATTATAAGTTCTCATTTGAAAGAAGTTTTTCAAAAGTTTCAAAGATCAGCAGAATGGATGTAGGTAAAAAGGAGACTGAATTAACTTTCGCTGTTGAGTAAAGTCAGAAGTATTAAGACATCAGTTTGGTCAGAGGCATACTATTAAGGAAACTCTTCGGTATTACGGTGCATATATTATTGATTATCAAAAAGATTGGTTTAATTTTAGCTCTGTTTGGAACAGATGCACAGCAGTGGGCTAAAAGTAAGATCCCAAATATCTTTTGCAAATTACTATGTGTTCCTGAAATAAAGCATGACCTGTAAACTTAAAATGAATCAGGTAGAGATGCTGTTTGCTTGTGCTTCTGCTCTTAATAGGTTTTCTGACATATCAATGACTTAATTCATGTATAAGATGAATACAGTTTTAGGTTTCTCATGTCTTATCAGGAAATTGATATATTGAGAGACCTCTGTAAAAAACAAAACAGCTGAACTGACTGTTAGAAGAAATTGATTATACTGAAACTTGTAAAGGAACTACACTGACATAAAAATAACTTAAGATAGTAAAGTTTAAAGGTGAGAAAATATGGAATATGATACATTTAGTTGAATATCTTTATGGTCTTTCTATAGACTCTTTAAAATTAAGCAAACGCTGCATGATTTTGCAGACTGTCTTTGTCTTATCTTTCTTTCAACACCACTGAGGAATTTAATCTGAATAAGAACTGTAGAGCAGGAGTAGGAAAAACATTCCAATGCTATGAACATTTCTACTAGAAGTACAGGAAAAATTTCTGGGGAGTGCTTTCTTAACACACACACAAAAATAAAAAAAAGAAGCAAAATCTTGTGATCATAGCATTTGGAATCAAAATTATATAGTTCATATACTGAAAAGTACTTATCCATATACAAATGCAAATACAGTTTGTGCATAGATATGGAACTGCAAAAGGCTTAAGACCTTTCTCTTACAAGAAGTCATCAGGCACCTGTTCTTTCTCACGTTATTTTGATATCCTTTCATATAAGACATATGAATTTAAAAAGCAGTAAGCATATAAGAGTATGAATTTAAAAAGCAGTATCAGAACATAGTGACATTACACTGTAAGCAGGGAGCAGCAAAATGCAAGTAATTCTCTTACTGTCTACAAATTATGAAGGTTAATTTAGATATACTATTTTATTTTTATTGTTTCTGCAGACACAGGTCTAGTTTTAAGGAGGGATATATATACTAACAAAGATAACTGAACTGCCTGCTTTCCTACTAGACTGAAGGACAAGAAACTTTTGGTCAGAACATTTTTTTACAGGGCACCAAAAAATAGATTAAACAGACACCTGCAGTCTTGGGCAACAATGTCCTGCTTTGTACAGGCAACAAAAAGAATCAGATTTACTCTTTTTTTGGCATGATGCCAGGTGCCAGCAGACTGTGTGGGAAATCTCTCTTCTTGGTCAGTAATGATCCTACAGACAGATTAAGACACAGATATAAGACTTTCATATGTTTGATACTTTACATCCCACATCAAATATTGCAGAGAAGAATGTAAAACCCACCCAGTGATACTGCAGGTTATTGTTCACCAGGAGTGAGAATACTAAGCTGGAAGATTGACAGTATTTGTAAAACTTTCTGGGTTCCTCAGAGAATTAAGTCAAATATGTTAGTTTTCCTCCAAGTTTGGACCTGGTTTTGTTTTAGGACTCTAGTGTGGCAATATACCTTTACTGTACCTACACTGAAGATCTAAGAGCAAAGATAGGAACTGTCAGAGAGACTTAATCAAGGACAGATAACTCTTTGTAGTTTAAATACAGATGATGCTTTATTTTAAGTTCAGGCAATACTTTTCTTTCTGATTCACTTCATTAATTCGGCGGTGGCTCCTATTTTAAGGAGATAAAGAATCTTTAATATTCACAGACACCATTCTGCCTGCAGACATTGTCAACTCCTGGGATATGTTACAGTAAAATTGCCTGAGACAGCACTAATCCCCAAAAGATCTATGGTTTTGTGTATACAATGTTAAAAAAATGGCTATACTTAGCAGGCTTCAACTTGCTACCTTCTTCTGCCCACATGCTCCCAAATGTCTCTGACTGTGTACTGCCATACTGGCCCAACTGACATGCTCACACTTACCACATCCCATGAGATCTGAAAGGCAGACTCTCGCACAGGCACTGAAAAGTGAGAGCCAAAGACAAGTCTTAAGGCTGACATCAATAGATATGTTTAATCCTAAATTCTTGCAAGCTTTGAATATATTCCTACTACAGTGCAAGCAAACATAAACACAGAATTGGCCAGACAAAGTGTCTAAGAAAGTCTGCTGAATAAATTTCAAGTCCACACTTTCAAAATTATGACTTTAGTACCTCATGTCTGATAAACCAATGAGCTATTGCTCCCTCTGATGCAGATAGATCCATGGAAAATGCAGATCTTCATTGTCTCTGATGATCAGACCATAATTAAATTTTAATGACTTGTCTTCTGGTGGGCACCAGAAAACACCATGAAGTCTACAAATTTAAATCCACTTTCCTCAACAAAGGCATCTTTTGAAAGAGAGACTTCGGCTTACGCAATGTCATTAAGGAGGAGGATTTTCTTAGTGCCCATTGAAGCATTTATCTTTCATCTCTCAACGTAAATTCACTTACAGGTTTAGATCACTTCAGAATACCACTCATATTTTCCCCATACTCTTAAAACTGTAGTGGTTTTCAGAAACTTTATTCAGAGTCGAATTCACTTTTTTAGAAAGTACTCAAGACAAGAGAAAAAAAAAGTCAGCTGCAGTATTTGAGCCACTGAAAGCAATTATTCTGAGAGACTTTCAAAGTCAATACAATACATGAACACAGCAATTCTGGCTCTTATTTACCTAAAATATGGACCAAAGTGTTTTCTCATACACCTTTAGCTCCCTCTTTCTAATAATACAATTATTACAACAAATACCAATGAAGGTTATGTGATAAACTTCTCTGTTAAGCAGTGTCTACTGACTTGCATATGTCCAGTTCACAAGCAGAAACTGCCACATAACCAATAATGCTAAATATAAGCACCCAGTTCAGTGAGGAGTTAAATACTTTCAACACATAGAGATCAAGTGGATCATTGATAAATTCATCGGAATCAACAAGATAGGTTTTCATGACTCGCCTGGATCTGTTCCTGTGTCCCCTGCCCTAGATGTTCCTGCATTGTCAGGGAGTTGGACTCGATGATCTCCAGAGGCCCCTTCCAACCCCTACCGTTCTATGATTCTGTGAGTCTATGATGTTAGAAGGGATTATGAAAGTCAGACATGCTCCCAATTTGCTTGCCACATTGCAAGGGCCCTTCCATGTACCCACACATTCCTGATCAATTCTTACCTACTTGCTGATTCACTTCCATTCACCTCACCTAACCTGCATAAGTGTGACATGTTATCCTATGAACACATCTCACAGCTTCCCAGAGATTCCCTAATCTGCATATAGCAAAATACCATGTATATATAGCCTTTTGACCCATACAAGTTTCTGAAGTGAGCAGCACAATATGACTTTTCCAACCCTTGCACCAGGACTATATTCAAAGGCTAACAGTGAGAATAAAGTTCTTCTCAGTGAGGGTGCACAGTGAAGAATGTTGAGGATAGGCATTGCACTTTTCTCTTTTAGAAGTACCTTACAAAAGAAACAAACACTAAGAAACCCCAAGGAGCAGTGTCTCTGAGAATAAAAGCCTACAAAATGGGCATTTAGGCCCTCGTGTGATTCTTTGGTTTAGCAAGGTAAAGTCTGAACACCTCCAGAATCTATTTAGTTTAGTCTGGTTTACCAGGTCTACATACAAACATACAGCTATAAAGGCAGAAAGTGAGACTGACTATATACTATGCAAATGCTCCACAAGATCTATTATATAGAATAAGATGGGGGAAAATGCAGTCTGTAAGTCAGTGAGAGTGAGAAAAAGGGTATTTGGAGAAGATTTAAAGAACTGTAAGATAGCTAAAAGGGCAGCACTGTGAATAGACTCAAGCTCACGGGTACAGATTGTGATTCTGGCAGTTGTGCTCATGATTAATGAGTGAAAAGTGATCTGGTTCCCATAGCAACCTAAGAAACACAAAGGAAAACTTAATTTCTTCAAACCTTTCCTGATGATGAATAGACCTCAGCTTTCAAAATACCAGAGAAAATTATGATCCATTTTTATCTCAAAGTAAATCTTCCTCGAGAGATTAATCTTGCCAGATAGGTTTTAGATTTGCAGATAATATGACTCATTTCCACAGGCTTCTGGAGTGAGAATATGCAATCTGTGCAAAAAGAATGCCCAGCAAGATTTAGAACTGTTCTCTGATTTTCAGTACTAACATTTCAGTGTAGGCAGAACATTACATTAGAGGATGCTGTCTTTAGAGTATAAGGAAAAGACAATTTCCTTGCACACTGAAAATATGAGATGTATGTATTAAAGGAAACCTTCTGTCTTTGAAATTTTTCTTTCTCTAAGACAGAAAATCACTTTCTGAGTAAAATCCAGGCTTGAAGTAAATAATTGGAAAAACTCAAGATAGGACCTTAAACATGAGTTCTGTGAGTTCTGCAAACAGAGAATACTCCAGCTTTTAGTTTAGAGTTCTCCATAGAAATAAGAGTACAGAAGAAAAATACTAGGTCAAACCAAAGTTCATCAAGCTCAGTAGCCACTGACCAAACAGTCAATATACTCCTAAAATTACAAAGACAAACAAAATGTGTATTGCTACTCCTTCAACAGTTTGTAGTTCAGGAGCTTCAAGAATCAAACCAGTAAAGCAATGTTCGCTGCTGAATCATTCTTTTGGAATTACTGAAGAACAAATGTATTAAAACAAAAATAATCCAAAACATCTGCAGACCAGACCCTCTTTTCAGGGAATTTTGCTGCCTCCCTGGGGCCCGTATTAGGCATGTCACCATAAAACTGTTGAAGTTAGTACAGACTACCTACTCCTGCTCTTTCACATGGATTTCAGTTATGTTTCAACAAGACCAAGGTCAATCAAAAGAGATTTCAGGACTCTGGAAAGACTGCTGAAGGATTCAGGAGCACGCGTAGCATTTCTGTCAACCTTCCCAATCATAGGGAGAGACACTGGAAGAAACAGGTGAGGCCCAGGACATCAACATCTGTCTCCAAGACTGGTGCCTCCACTAGAACTATTTTTTTTTATAATCACCAACAATGCTGGATTCTGTAGTTTGAATGGAGTAATGCTGGAAACACATGAACTAGGATATCGATGACTGGAGAGAAGCCTTGCAGAAAGGGATCTGGGGGTACTGGCTGACATTAAGCCCAGTACAAGTCAGCAGAGTGCTCTGGTAGACAAGAGGGCAAATTGCATCCTGGGGGCATCAAAGACAGCAAAATCAGCTGGTCAAAAGAGGGGATAATCCCCCTGTGTTCACCACTGGTTCAGCCTCACCTTGAGTAAAGTATGCAGTTCTCGGCCCTACAATTTAAGACGGATGTGAAGGTCCTTGAATGTGTCCAGAAGAGAGCAACATAGCTGCTGACAGTGTTGGAAAGCATGTCCTGTTCGGACATCTGAGGACTCTGGATTTATCTAGCTTGGAGAAAAGGAGGCTGAGGGGTGACCTTATTGCTTTCTACTGCTTCCTGAGAAGGGGAAGCAGAGAGGGAGGTGCTGATCTCTTTTTCCTGGGATCCAGTGATAGGATGCATGGGCATGGTTTAAAGCTGTGTCAGAGAGGTTCAGATGGATGTTAGGAAGAATTTCTTTACTGAGAGATTGGTCAAAGAGTAGTATAGGCTTCCTAGAGAGGCGGTCACTGACCCAAACCCATCAACCTTCAAGAGGCATCTGGACAATGCTTTAACTTTTGGTCAGCCCTGAAGTGGTCAGGCCGTTGGACTAGATGATCATTTTAGGTCCCTTCCAACTGGAACCATTATTCTGTTCTGTTCTTATTATTACTTGTTTCAATTATTTGGATTTATACCAGCCTAAAGCTCAGGGTCTTGATCTTTTGAATTAGGAATTGCATTATGGAACCACTTAATGAGTGTAGCACTGCAAATCTTGGATTCTCCCCACACAGAGAATATGTTTCCCATATGAGTCTGGCCTGCATCAGTTTTGTTATCAGAGGACCAATGAAATCCAGCTGTTCAAATTAATGGTAAAACCTTCATCACATTGAGATTTTCAGAGGTGGAAACAATGGCCAGTAGAGTAAGAACAAAAGATAACATCCAAGTGATAGAATAAAATCTAAGATAAATAAACTGAATGCCCTTTCTTAATTTTATGTAGTACTGCTGATGTCCTGATTTAATTTCTGTTGAAGTACTCTTTTTTACTAGGAGTAAGAATGAACCACTAGGTCTTTGCAGCTGTGTAAGCAGTAATTTCTCTGGCTGATATCACATTTCGGAGATCCATATGTGCTGTAGATCTTACTACAACACTGATTAACTATGTCTAGTGAGATACTAGATAGAGTGTTCTGACCCAATATTGATTTGTTAAGTAAGTCAATTTTTTAAATTTTCTATTCATTAAAGTTTCTTTATATCATCATTTTCCTTCAGCAAAATCTCTACCCAAATTTGTTGCATTTATCAACACATATACAAGTATTTATGTATTTATCAACTTCATCTCAGTCATAGAAACCATAGAACTATTTCATGTAATGCACATCATAATGCTATTATTTGGTTTCATTTCATCTAATCTGCATTTAACTTCTAACTGAAATATATAAAAATCTTTGTTTGAACAGAAAAATTCATCTTGTTCCCTTTATTTTGTCAATTAAATTCAATAAGTGGTGACATTATTCCTGGTTTACAGTGAAGTAATCAAGATTAGAGCTGTGTGATTTTTTTCAGTTAGCTATCTTTACAACAAGAGTAACACTCAAAATTTTTTTTTTGTTTTATTTGTATCAATTTCATCCTAATTAAAGGTAGCTTTACTTTAAACCAAAACCAAAGAAAAGAAATTCTAAATGGAGATAATTTTAGTTAATGGATACAGGAAGAGATGAAGTTTATTAAGCATATTTTTTTTCTTTTATGTCTTATAAATATGTATATTTTTAATTCATTACATTTCTTGGCTGAACCAAAGTTATAGTTTTTGGCAAAAGCAAGTACTGATGCCATTTTCTCCCCCCTATAAATCTAACTGACAACTGAACTCAGGTTTTTCCTTGGTTAAAATTCACAGTTTCCTCTTTCTCTCACTTCCTGGTAATAGGACATGTGAAAATAAATAATTTCAGAAATAAGAACAAAGAAGTTAAAGCTGATTTACTGACAAAAAAAAAACAACACAACAAAACAAACAACAAACCAAAGCAGCCCACAAAAAAAAAAAATTATGAAAGAGACAAATGCATTTTCACACAAATGGGTAGATCCAAACCAGAGTCCTTGGTTCCACAGAAGAAATCTTCATTTTTAAGGCTTACTGAAAGCTGAGGTTTCAGTTGGGCCCATAATAGTCAAAAGTTTTATTATGTTTTGGACTGCACATTTCAGTTATTTTAATTGAGACTCCATAAAAACTAAGCAACAAAAAAAAAAATGGTCTAAGGTAGTTGAAATATGTAATTATTCTTATTAATGATATATTAAAATTTATAGTACCTTTTTCAGATTATTGCAAATTATTGTTCAGGGAAATATAAGAGGCAAATAAAATCTTACAGTAACAGTTGAAATTAAACAATTATTTCAGGCTGGCTCTTAAAGGAAAACTGCAGTGTAATATAAATTTTTTTTTTAATTGCTGCATTTAATTAAACTGTAAAAGAAAGGTAAATCAGACATTGTCCCACGCAATGATTATCCTGAACTTCTCCTGAATGCAAAAAAAAAAAAGAAAGTTGAGTGTATTCAGCATATTCTAGGCTAATGGCTGAGCAAATAAATAGTTCAAGAAATTTATGTTTTAAAAAAATTCATAAGGAAAACAGGAAGATAAAATAAAAGTTACAGTCTAAATACAGATCCTGCAAAATGTATCCTTGCACTTAACTTCCACTGCCAGCTTTACTATATATAGATTATCAAGTTGAGTATACATACAAGTCATTGCAAGATCTGGGTCTAATCAGGTGGGATATTTTCATTAAGGGCTACTCAAAAGAAGAGTGGGTTAGCCATGTAAAGTTTCTAGAACTAGGATCTGTCTAAATACCATGAACATTTGGAAATGGTGAAACAGTGACATAGACTTCCAAAATGCTCTGGAGCTCATTTTTCATATGGATGAACTTATGTACTAAATATTTCATTAAGCTTCTACAGTAAACTACCAAAAAACCAAAAAGACAAACAAAAAACCAAAAAAATCACTTACAGTGTTTCTCTACATATTTGAACAAAAATATCACCACAACAATGCTCATACTTCCCTCACAGAGCAGAAAGAAACACAAGTTCATTTCAAATCAGAGCTCCAGCAGAATACATGAATGTTTAGGCTTTGACCAATATTTAATCTTTGCACATACCTTTTCTGTATTAAAACATAGTTGCACTCCAGATGTACTTGAGAAGGGAGTGGGGTGGGGTGGAGAGAACAGGACTATCAGTTTATGGCAGATGTGGAAATAAACCAAATTACTTTTTCTATGAACTTTAGATGATCTTATCTAAGAAATCTGCAATAAGACTAGAAAGTTACAGAAGACTTTTTCGTGTCTGAGGTGTTATATTTTAAAATAGGTTGAATCTTACTTTCAGTGTGATCAAAATCACGTTTGTTTTTATCTTCACAAGAGTGGGATAGGCTCAACATAGTGGAAATCAGTGCAAATGGAAACTACAAACATAGATAAAATATTAGCATTTCTCATGACATGGAGTGTGCCTTACCAGCTAACCCACTTTGTGCCACAGAGATCTCAGCATTTTATAGGCAAGAGAAGGTCTTGGAGAATATAGGATGTTTGTTACTGCTAATCCAAGATCTGATTTTGGCAGATTTTAAAAGAGCCACTCTTGAAGAATTGCACATATAAATCCATAAAGTTCCCCAGACTTAGTTCATTCTTATGTATTCCCAAGATTTTGGAAACATAGCATGTGTTAAATACCAAATTCACTATTGCAGGAATAACTGCATACTTAGTTTTCTTTCTGACTGCTATTCAGATGGTTGCCTTCTCTTTATTCTGTTCTAAACTATGTTCTTTATTCCTTAATAGTTTAAATTCAGAAGCTAGAACTAAGTATAGAAGATGGTGCAGCTTCTTTTTAGTTGGCATGGCTTTAAGAGAAAGAACAAAGGTTCAGTAAGAGTTGATAAATAACATTGGGCCACACTAGCCCAATGACTGCATGTTTCTACTCTGAAAAACTGTAAAAAAAAATCTCCTCTCACCTCCAAAGTCTTAGCCTTGAAGAAAAAGTCAGTGCATACTCAAGAGAAATACAGCAAAACAGCTATTCCTATGAAATCTGTGGCCTTGTAAAAAGATATTTACAATTATCCTTTCTGTCTACAGTTTATGTAAGCAGCAGAATGCAAGTGCTATTTGCAATACATTTCTTTCCTCTCTCCATAGTGTGTATTCCAATCCACAATCTAAACAAACTATTTTTACCCATTTGTTCCTAGATACGTTTTCTTAGATCCTAGACCAACTCAAAATATGTGGTCTTTACTTAACGGTCACTTCCTTAATACTTATTTTTCTAATACCTTTCCAGAGGAAAACCAGACATTGCATCTTTGTTCACAGTCACTTGTTTGTCATCATATAAACTTGGTTTATAAATACTGTAAGAAAAATAATCACAGAAACTAATTGGGAAAAAAAAAATACCACAAGAGGTGTCCTTATTGAGAAACACTATTAGTATTTCAGAAATAATTCAAAAAGAAGCCCTGGACAAGCCAAATGCCTTTTATCTAGAAGTAAAGTAAGACTTGATAGAAAATGCTTTCATATTTTAAGAGTATTGCTTGACTTAACATAAAATCTAATACAAGGAGCACTAGATCAGTGGATTGCAATTTTTGTTTGTGCTCTAAACAGTAAAAAGGATAGTTTCAGAGATCTCCAACATTTCTGGGTAAAACTTTACACCTCAGAAATAAATTGCTAGAACTACTTGCAAAACCAAGTGCATATTGCCTTGTAATTTTGCATGAGTAAAGTGTGATTTAGTGTAGAAACAGTTCAAACACACCTAGAAAAAAATTCATCTTATGTGTACTATTAATATAAAAAAAAATCTTACAGGAAATTCATAGCAGTAAAGTTTGTAGATACATTTGCCCAGGTTCTTGTATTTCCTCTCATTTTTCTCCTTCTGGAATATTTGAGTAAGATAAAAGAAATAGAAAGCTAATAGAAGATAATGGAAGGTTATAGAAAATATTCTTCACTTCATGCGAAGAATGTATCTTTATTTCATATGAAGAATGTATCACACTTAATGTGAAGAATATTTTCTTCACTTCATCCATATCTATTGTAACAATTTAAAGAGTTGTGTAACACTTTTTCTGTTCATTCAACAAAAATTTTGAATTAAGCAATTATTTTCCTGATGAGAAAGTTTACCCAAAAAAGCCTTGCCACACTACATCACACATACATACACTCAGTGCAAAAAAGTGTTTGTCTCAAGATTTTTAAGATAAAAATGATTACTTACATTACTTACTTACTCAGCACCTCCTAAGTACCCAGTGTGATGATTCAAAAGCCACAAGCCACTGCTAAAATACAGGCCAGGACCTCATTACGGAAGAGTTTACCTCAAAAAAAATATAAACAGAGATTCAGAGATAATAATATTCTAATTATGACTGTAGTGATTTTAATGTAAGAAATATTAACATTAGAATCATATAGCAAAATTTTTTAGCATTCTGTTATTAACTCTGAATATTATTTACATAATTTCAGATGACCCAAGAATCTGTATAACATGCATTCAGAACTATTATATGTAAGTATAGCTGTATAGCTCTTCATGCCTATACATTTTTTGAAAGTAAAGATGTGTGCCTCAATACATAGACCTGTGCTGTGTATGTTATCCCATTCCTCTTTATTATTGCTTATTTGAGATCAGTAACTTTGGGAAAAGGCCTGGAAAATGCTAAAAAACAATTCAATTGCTCATTATCAAGGCCTTTAAAATGTATGGACTGATGTGAACTTTGCATATGTGAAGAGACAAATGGAAAAAAAAGGGCTTAAAAGTCAAAAAATGCTGCTGGGTTTGGAACCACTATGCTCTTAGTATGCTACGTCCAGTCCTGGTATTTGCCATTCAGCAGGCACACTTAAAAATGTGAGGTGAAGCAGAGGAAAAAATAGATAGATTAATTGAAAGATTAACTTAAATTGAAGGAAAATAAGAGCTCTACTGCTTTTCAAAGGGACAGTTAAGAGATGTCTGTAAAACATTACCATGACAAAAGAAAATGTTGATAAAAAGGCTATTCTATCTAGCCATAAATAATGATGTTAGATTATATTTTTTTACAAATTACCAGCTCTTTACAGCTAGAATATAGCAATTTCTAATTAAGCATGCATTCATTTTTGTGCCTACATTTAAAAAATAAAATCAAATTAGTTATACTTAAGAACTCTAAGAATAGAAAACATGGCTTGTTAATATTTGCCACTTGAGTAAGTAACATAACCTTAAATACATTTAGTATCCTTCATTAAAAGAATAATTTATGTTCATTAGGATAATAGAAATTTACCATTACCATACCCAGAAACATACAGAAAACAAACTGAATGACCTCAAAAGAAGCTTGCTGATGATGTTCTACTTTGTCTTACAGGTATAAGCATCATTGCTATAAATACTGTCCAGAAAATACCTACAGAGATGAAAGTTCTCTGCAGTGTAGAGACTGTCCTAGTAACTGTGATAGCTGTGACAAGGACAAGTGTGACTCATGTAGGGAAGGCTTTTATCTCTCAGGTAAGTAAAGTACCAAGTATGGCATATATACAAAAGTATTTTAGATTTTTTCTTTAGAGAAAGAATTCTTCTCAATTCATAAACTTTTCAAAATCATAAATCTCTTCTATGACAGACAGTGGAGGCTGAGGGGAGGTAGCACTTCTGCAGAGGGTCCTTTGCATTAATGTAATGTGGTCATGCTAGCCAGTGGTGCCATTTGGTTCAAAGGCACCATGTATTTGACTACATATTCCAACTGTTTTTTTTCCTAGGGATTTCATGGGGGTTTGGAGGTTTTGGGGGTTTGGGTTTTGTTTGTTTGTTTGTTTTGTTTATTTGGTTTTTTATTCTTTTGGGTTTTTTTAGATGTCATCTGTGTAAAGCACACTTGTGTAATTGGCGAAGGCTGGA
>JANHFX010029009.1:0-13549 GCA_027560015.1 Chloroceryle amazona | reverse complement strand
GGCTCTCAAGCCCCCTGGCCGCGTCCGCACCTTGCCTGGCACTGGGTGTGGAGTCTGTAAATAAATCCCCACGCCGTAATGCCCGCGAGTCACCCCGGGGCAGCCACTCGCGCCGCGCGTGGGGGAAGGTGCGGGGGTCGCCTCGCACGTACCGCTGCCGACACTCGCAGCCCCCGCGGGCCGGTCGGCCGCCCGTACGGCTTCACCCGGGAGCGCCGCAGGCACCCGTGGAAGTGCCGCCTGGCCTTTATGTAACGTTACCGTGGGTTTCACTATTCGTGGCCGAGGCTGGTGCTTGGTGCCGCTTTAGGCTTAAGCCTAGACTTAGAAAAAAAAACCCAAACAACCCGAAGTTAATTAAGTTGGTTTAATTAATATCCAAGTTTAAGGAGTTTATGCTCTTTTCCTGCACCGTTTTACCCAGAGACCGCTTCTGTGCCTCACGTTTGGGAGGTGGATGGCAGCAGGGGTTTATGTAACAGATCACGTTATTTATTTATTTATCATTAATTAAGTATCCTGGTAGATTTTATCTCCCCCGAACTCGACAGGAGCACATCAAACACCAGTCTGCCAAACTGCACGTGCCCTTTCTTCCTAACAGCTCGTAGAAAACCATCTTCCAGAGATTAAAACCACCAGATAAAGGTGTTAGAGGGATTTCTCTGCTGTACGCTACGGTCACTTACAACAATTGTATGTTTGGGCTGTATCTAACAACTCTAAAATTAGCAACCTATCAAACTTGACAGCTTCTCGTGAAACATTTCACTTACACAATAAACACCCTACTGCTGCTGCCACCCCAATAGATTAATTTTGCCTTTTAATAAAAGCTCACAGAGAAATGCTCTAATTATATTGTAATTATTTCACCTTTCTTTTATTTTTCCAGGATGAAAGGAGTTAAGTTTAAGGGTGTTTAGAAAATATGTTTCCTATAAAGCGGCGAGGATGGATCTTGCCGTGAAGGGTGATGGATTCCATCCTGCAGGATGTATGTGGCAAGCCAACCTGCAGGTAGAACACAGGAGCGCCGAGCTCTGCTGTGAATTTAAGAGATAAATGGTTTATTTTCTCTGAAATGGTGTTCTGGTAGAAGAAGCCTTTGGGTTTTGTTGTTGGGTTTTGTTTTGGGTTTGGTTTGTTTGTGGTTTATTTTTGTTGTCATTTGTTTATTGATTATTATCCTTTATTTGTAAAAGCAAATATAAAAACATGGAAATAATTGAGAAATAACTGTCTGGAGAAAAATCTCAGATAAATATCCTGCCCCTTAAATAACTAGTCACAAATACTCCCTATTTCCCTGCAACCGAACAATCTACAGAGTGGCTTTTAAAATAAAAAATCCTCACCGTTTCAGATTCTTGGTGCTTCCTTTAGAAGCGGGTCTCCCACTTAACGTCACACTTCTAAATTCAGCATTTAGGGCTTTTGGCATGTTTACAGTGTCATAGTCCATGAACAACCCTGACAGGTAATAGTTTGTTGATTTGAACGTTGACTGAGCTTTTTATTATTGTTATTAATAGACAGCTGTTTAAAGAAGCCCTTAAAAACAGGAACTACCAGCACTGTAACTCCTCTGATGAATCACTTGAGTGAAGGATACATTTTATTAACAAGTGTTCTCCAGTTAGCAATTCATTCACTCTTTGGAGAAAAAGAGCACTTCCCTGTAACTTTTCTGAGCCTGCCAGCACTGTGGAGACTGAAGTTTATAGTATGATTTGCCCTCTCCCCTTATTGTAAGGTTTACTTAAAGGGTACCATGTTTTAACACCTGTCCCAGCTGCTAAGCGGTGCGAGATCTCAGTTGGATTTTACTTGAATGCTCTACTTAGTGGGATTAACAAAAAACAACCATCAGGCAGGAGCAAGCCAGTGCAATCCCAAACTCAATTTCAGAGCCCTTGAGAAAACACTCGCCAGTTTGAACTCCACCTCATTTCTGCTCTATAGCGCTGGCCTGAGGCACTGTAGCTACCAGGGACCCAAGCCCAGGAGGAGACCCGAAGGGCCTCAGCTAAGCATACAGAAGCGTGAGCATATTGTTGCAATAACAGCGTTCACTGAAAAGGGAGCGAGCCAAGTTGTCTCCAGGCAATGCAGGTAGCAAGCTTAGATTGGCTTCCCAGCCAGACAAGTCCCATTTTTTTTTTCACCATTTGAACTTGTGCTACACAAGTCATTTATTCAAATGTTCATTTTATTTTCCCTTCATGCCTTTGGCTCAAAAGCCACTCTGTGACACTGTGGCAATCTCTGGAAAATTCCAGGTCACTAGGGAGGGGGAGATGTGGTGCTCCAGCAAGAGAACACTTTAGTTCTTTAATCACCCTTGCTCCCGAGTACAACTGGCTGTTACTCACGTGACCAAACTGCATCTAGATTTCAGCCATCACCACCAGCAAAATATGTTTCAGAGACGCTGAAAGCTGAAAGCACTGTTTGCAGTTGTGTGAGCTTTTATAAGGGTGGCCTATGGAGCCTCCTCAGACGTTTACCCATAGAAACTGTGAGGTGCCAGACCCTCCCCCTGGAGAATGCCCTCTCTGTATCATCAGTTCAAAAGATCCAGTCAGAGGGAGATTCCCCCGGACAGCAGCGAGGAACCACGGTGGCTGGCAGGGAGGTGGCAGAGCTGGCAGTGGTGGTTGCTGTGGCAGGCCCCGAGCTGGGAGTCAGAACAGCTCAGTATGCTGAAGGTTGGTTAAGACAACGCAGAACAGAAGAATGATCCTAAATTTAGAGGCCTTTTTGCTTCCTGTGCTGCATACATTGGCATGAGCAAGAACCCTTCAGCAAGGCTTCTTTCTTGAAGATCCTTGCAGTAGCCGACAGCACTTGGTAGGCAGAATTGTGCCGTGAGTTGAAAGCACTTTCAGCACCAACTAATTTTGGCAGTTTGATTCTGTAAAAAGTATTGCTATGCTACCAGTACATCGTCTATCACTTTTCTCTGCCACACGTCTTGAAACTAGGCCACCTTACAGCCAGACGCAAGAGTCACGGAGTCCGGAAGGAAAGCACATGAGAAACAGCCTCAGTGGTGAGCCTTAGCTCCACACACTGCTGTGTGGAGCCACTTCTGTGTGACTTACATGTGTTTTACGTTGGGGAAAACAAGTCCCTTGCCCCAGTAGACCAGCCCTCACCGGTAATCAGACTTCCTTCTGTGTGCTTTAGGAATGACTTTTACTGTTACTGGCCACACTGTGTGTGCAGCAGGCAGAGGTGGATGCCCCCTCTTGGACGGCAGCCCAGAACCCAGCAGCTGTCTTTGGGAATACAGCAGGATTTCTTTACCTGAGCGTGGTTTGAAAGCTGCCATGGGAAGGGTGCTTGTCCCCGGGAGATACTAATAGAGACTGCGAGTTCCTAGGCAGTGGCTAGGAACTTCCAATGGGATGGATCAAATGGGCTGCATTGCCCTCCAGAGGGAAGTCAGGTAGGTTGGACCCCTGCCCCTATGGTGAGTGTCCAGCTGAACTATTTGCACGAACTGTATCTGGGATGTCAGGAGTCAGGCACCAAACTCACCAAAATAGGGCAGGTATTTAAATTGGGCAGCTCGGAATTCACCTTAAATTATTTAGGTGTGTATTTGATATAAATAAACTTCAAAAGGACTGAATACATTTACCAGAAAAAGAGAAAGCACACAGGTTTTGAAATCTTCTGCCTCAGATTAAAATCAAAAACCAAAGTGATCTTTAGAACTTTCAGAGAATCTCAAAGGCACCATTAAAAAAACCCAGTCCACTAAACTCATCTGATTTGCAGCAAAACGTGATCTGCAATTCAAAGTTTATAAAACCTGAAACACTTCACAGCAAATAATGGAACGTGCTAACTAACTTCACATACCTTAATGCTTTTCACTGCCAGTCAGACTGAAGGAACATGTATGGACACATTGCACGGTAATATTTAGAAGCTCTGTTGGCCCACAGGCACCAATACTCAACAAGGACCGTGCTGCAGGCAATATCCATACAGTGCTGTAACCCAGGCAGACAAGAACAGTGAGAGTCACCTGACCTTCATTTATATTTTTAAATTTCCTATGGCTGCAAGCAGTGTTGGAGGGTTCTGCCAGCAACATACCACACTGGTCGGGAAACGCCGTCTTAAGAGTGCCAGCTAATATAATCACATTTTCTTTTTAGGAGAAACAAAGTTGTTACATGATGCTCTTTCTCTAAGTTTTAGAACAAGACTGCATCTTGTTCTTTGGGACAATGGTTGATGGTGTTGGAAACTTTTCAGAATTGCCTTTAGCTAGACTTCACAGAGATGGGCAAGAAATAGCACAATTGTATTGATTGCTGAATCAAGGATATTGAAATAGAGACTCCACATGGCATGTTTGGATTTGAAAAACAAGCCGGTTCATGTCTCAAGTGCATGTGGGTTGGAAATCTCACACTTAAAGAGTTTAGCTCATGGAAAAATTTTGGAAGAAATTAACATTCATTACAAAAAAAACCCAAGCTTTTTCAAGCCTGAAGTAGCACCAAAGCATAGTGGCAAGACAGGAGATATGTAACAGTTGAGCACCAAAGGAAGGAGAATTTGATATAAAAACTTAAAATAAAAATCAGATCAAAGCTGTAGTGGAAGATGGAGTAGAAGAGAAATGTGAAGGAGCTTCAAGAATAGTGTAACTAACCCAGTGAGCAACCTAAAATCTTCTTCTGTGCTACAGCAGTTTACTTATGCATCAACTACATCCATAACTGTTTAAAAACTGTCAAATCTGAGCAATTTCACTCTTGGAAACATAAACCTCTTTTCATCTCTTGGCAATGAAGCAGCAGTTCCCTTTATGTTAGTTCAGCCAAGAGCTGCGCCACTGCATGCTATCCCACAGCTCTGCATTTAAAAAGAAGCAGTGCTTGCTTAGTGCGCAGTCATTGTATTATCTACACCACAACTCTGAATGATCAAACATTTATCTCACAAAGGTCTGCTTGTCGAAATTCTGTCTTGCGTCCAGAAGAGGTAAATATCACCTGGAAAGTCCTTTCCTGTGTGTGCTTAACCCCCAGTTCCATATCCTGCCCAGTATAGAGAAAAATGATATTTTGGCCCTGTTGCATTGTGTCTTACCTCATTAAGACAGGTGAGCTCAAATATTTGCATCAGGAGTTTAAAAATACATGTTTTGGTAAGCAATGTAGAAAACTAGGTTTCTTTGAGAACTCATCTGCCTTATTTTTTTCTATGTAAACATTTATCTTTTTTTTTTTATTATTTTTTTTCAAATGTAAGTAGCAGAAATCCTTATGGAAGGAATCCTCTTTGTTTCAGACCCTGAAACAAACCCAGCCTTTCTAGGTTTTTTGAGTCCCAGCTGCTTCTCTCATGGCCATCATGTTACACAGTCCCTGTCACAACAAGTCACTTCTTAGAAGCAGGTAGTGATCTTCCCTTTTGGGTCTCTACCCTCACTAGTATTCGGAGGCTACTCCTGAACGTCGCTCTCTGTGTGGATGGGAACCTTCCCTTCTGAAGGGCATTAACACGGATCTCTGTTTCCTGGCTACTAGATGCTTTAACTCCTCTCCTTACAACCCAGTCATACCTTACGGTAATGACTCTGACAACAATCACACATTTAAAAACTGGATGTGTTTTATCCAATAGAAATTTGCCTTTGGAATTGGGACTGGTTTTTCAATAAAAAATGTATGTGTGGGGACCTGGGTTTATAAGAACATGAAAAACCCACATGCTTAGTGGTTATTACTACAACAGAATGTGACTGAAAGCAAGTAGTGGAAATATTTCTTATATAAATATTTTACTTCCAGTTATTAGTAATGAGACTGGTTTTAGCAGCAGCGAGCGGTCATCTTTAAGAAATGCTAGATATTTAAACACTCTTTATTTTCCTGCAAAGATATTTTATCTTAGCATAGGTACATCTAAAAGCCATCCATAGCTTGTGGACATACAGCATCTGAGCAGAGGTAGGGGTACATTGATATAAAATGTTAACCAATTAATTGTTGACAAAAGCAACAAAATTGATTAAAAAGAAGTATTACTAATGCATTTTTTTTTCTGTAATGTTCTCCTGCTAAAACCGTTTTGTTGTTGTTGTTGTTGTTGTTGTTTTGGGGTTTTTTTTGTGTTTTTTTTATTTCGGTGCTGAAAATAATGATGCAAGCAACTAAGTGTAATTGTAGAAAATTATTGCTAGTGATTTGCATATGAAATACACACCTTTTACTGCCTCTAGTTAGCATTGTTCAACTAGCATATAAATAGTACAGCTGAAATGCTGCAAACAGAAAGCAGTTTTCGATGGGCACACGCTATGAATGAAGAAATGTTCAGACACAATGTGCAAGTTGGAAAGCTTTCATCAAAACTAGCCAGGAGGGAAAAATGCTTCATTTCCCTATCACCCTGATTTGGATAAGCTGGTCACATATAGAAAGCATCACGCTCATCTGCAGAGAGTAAAGGTTTTTTTTAAATGACTGTTTATGTTTTGCTGGAGGGACAAAGAAAAAAAGTAATCTAATCTATCAGTACTTGTTCTAGATTTTATGCAAGTCATTTGCTGTAAAAGTCTAAGGCATAAAAACCGTCTAGTTTTAAGATACTGTTTTTGGTGCAAGTAAAATACTCTTGTGTATGGCTTTAAAATGAAAAATGTTGACCATTGCTCTACTAATAAAGCAGAGTATTTTTAGTCTGATAGCTGGGGAAGGGGTGAAAGGAGGAAGGCAAAGTGGAACAGGGTAAAGAAGAAAATTTTAAACCAAGAGCCTTAAAATGTTACTGCAAAAAAGCAATTGTCCCAGACAGTCGTATCAAAATAAGCCTCAAAATGAATTTTATCCATAAATTTCTTAAAAACCAGCTAATTCCAAGAACTACTGGTTTAGTTATCGGTGGAACACCAGTCTGTCACTATTAGCCAAAAGCAACATTCTCCTATGACACGATTCTTCTTTTCTGCTGCAGACATACTGGCAATTTCATCACGCAGAGTCGGGTAGAATCCCACTTCCCGGCTCAGTAACTCAAATGTCTTGTCGCCGCTTCAATTTTGGATAAAACCGGCTGCCTTTCCTCAAGAGCCGTACCCTGATGAAAGCATTTTGCAAATAGGAAGGCATTCAAGTCAACTGCAGGGACAGCAGAGAACGAAGCTCCTACACGCGGGGGAGCCAGAGCATTCCTCTGGCTGAGGTCGACACCTCTGAATTTGGCAGCAGCGCCAGGAGCCGCGGGCAGAGTCACGCACAAATACAAACGCCTGAAGACGCGAGCAAAGGTGTTTGCGTGAAGCTTTGGTGTTGTCGATTGCCAGTTGGTTTGCCACCTTCTTCTTCACAACGGCAAGCTTTGTGCTTTATCTTTTTGGTTATTTTAAAGGCATTTGCTCTCAGAATTTTAGTTTAGTGGCTCCTTTCTCTTAGCTTTAGAAAAAGGGAAGCACATGAATGCTAATTATGTAAATAATTAATGCATTTTGGGGATTGGGTTTTGAAAAGAAATAAAAGATAATTTAATGCAAAGACTGTCAAAGCAGATGACTTCCAGAACTGGAAATATTCTTTCCTTTGAACTGCTTTGAGAGACTGAAAAGCGCTTTTCCTAAGACATTGTGCAGGTAAAAGTACTTTGAAGAGTACAAAGAATAAAATAAAAAAAAAGTTTGATGCCTAACTTTTCTGTGAGATTGAAGTAGCTGATGAAAGTAGCGACAGCTAGTGATCTGACCCAGAAGCCACTTCCTTGATAAATCTGTAGTGTGGCACAGTTGCTTGAGTTAGCCTTTTGCATCTGTGACAATTCAAACACTCTCTGCTTAGGAGAAAAAGCAACGGAGAGATCTCACTGGCAGCTTTACCCTCACAGAGGCTGGTCTGGCACCTTTAACACCACTTGGGGCAAGAAGCATTCCCTGTCACTCCAGAGAATGCTTCCCTAACGTTTCCATTAAACTGAAAAGAGCTTTTCAATCTTTCAGCCACTTCTCCCAAGTTGGGGGCCGAGTCAAATACGGGGCACCTGGGCACTCTTCAATGCAAACAGGGCAAGGCACACACTGGGTTATGTTAGGAGAAGACAGCCAGCTGGTCAGCTGTGCCAGACCCTCAAATCCACGCAGTGGAATAAAGCCGGAATAAACCTGTCTGTCCCTTTCCTCCACCTGGCCAGAGTCAGAGCCCCTCTATTCCTGGGTGGAGTATTCCACACCAGATTCTCACAACTGCAAGCCAGAAGCTTCTTATTTATGTCAGAAGGAGTATCAGCCCTTCTACTCTGTTCAGGGAATTGTTCAAAAGCAACTGGAGCAGTAATTTTCCACCCTTTCCAGCCACTGTTTTTCCTTGCAAGTCACACAGGTTCCAGGTTTGAGGTAGGTTCACCATCCCACTTCCTCCTGTCCTCCTCATGGCTGTGCAGACAAAAGCACCGGGTGGGCACAGATGTGCCCATGGTATCCATCTCCTTGAGCAGGGAGCAGCTCACTTGACAGCTGATAGCTGACATGGGTGAGGAGGAAGACATGCTGCCTTTTAATAACTGGAACTTCCAGGATGGTCTCCCTAGCTGAGACACAGGCCTGTAGGGCTGGAGTGGAAGGAAGATTTTTCCAAACTGCTGGAGCTGGCTGGACAGTCTCCCCACAGACAGGGCCTTGATGCATCACCAACTTATTAGCACCAGAGTGCTGGTGTATGACAACTGCACTCCATACAAACTTCCACCACGTGGACCACGTGCAGTGAAGTCTTAGATGTCATCATGGTCTTTAGATGCCTGTTTGTTGTCCAGGCTGATCATTTCTACCACTGCCAGTTCCCTCAGATACTGGACACCACTCTCAGTGGTTGGTCATTTGCCTCTGTAGTTTACAAGATCTTCCTTGAGGGGATAATTTTCCTTTGCCCTCAACATGAGGTGCCTCCAGAGGCCGCTGATAGTTGCTCCTTTTCCAGTGCCTTTGTTGATGCCTCAGTCCCTTGCAAGGGATCCCAGCTGCTGGGCTTCCTGGCCCTCTGTTGTCCCCAGTATCCTAGCCCTGGAGCAGCCAGATGACAATTAGCTGACCAGGCTGATGGCTATTAACTTTGTGTGTATCTTGCAGCTTACTCTGGGATCGGGATCTGGTGATTTCTGGCTCATTAACAATTTCTGTCCCTTTCGCCTCCTGATGCACCACCAGATGTCTGATTCCTCCTCTTGCTCCCTCATAGGAGAAGCTTCTCCATGAATGAGCAAGTTGATTTCTGCTTCCATTGTTTTTTCTTGTATAGAGAGAGTGACACAGTTGAAAGCTGGGTCTCTGGTTTAGCCACGGTGCCCAGCTGTCTTTAGATCCTGAGAGCCTCTCTCCCCACTGACGGTGCTGAACAGTGCTCGGTAGGCGCAGGGCAGGCCCAGCATGCTGGGAGAAGTGTCCTTTTAGCGTCGCCAGGGTATCAAATGTTCTGTCACATTATCAGAATCTTACACTTGTTCAAGGGTCAAGTCTCACACCAGAGGAGGTGAAACTGTTCTAGATACCTGTCCAAATGCTCCCGCACACCTTGCCACCCATGACCACACTGCCTCAGGCCACATCCCTGTGTGATATTCCTCAACAGTTAATCACAGAAAAAGCTGGAAACAGATTCTGGAAACGCCAATGTGAGCATTCTCATTACCCTGGGATGTTCAAAATACTGAAGAGACACGGTAACAAGGGAAAGCAACTACCCTGCAGGAGATGAAGAGGAACGTGCTGTTCTTTGTTTCCTCTGCAAATTGGCTCTCAGAGGAAGAGAGGGAAAGGTGTAATTGTTAACTGTCTCCACGAGATGGTTCCCAAAGTACTGGGACAGCAGCAATGCAGGGCCCAAATACCAGCTGAGGCTCAGGGACAGGGCCTTTATCATAGTTCTCAAGGGCAGAACACAAGCGAGTGCTCCACAGCACTCGCAAACTGCAAAAGCCAAGTTAATGAGTTAAAGCCTGGTTAACAGGGGAAAGGGAAGGAAAGGGGGAAGAAAACCAAGTGATGCAAAAGCAGTCGCTACCAGCTGACTGATGCCCAGTCTCCAAGCTACAGACCCCTTGCAACACCCCTACAGCCCACCCCGTTCTTATTGCCGAGCACGACATTACACTGCACGGAAGATCTCTGCGGTCAGTTCAGGTCAGCTGTTCCAGTAACGCCCCCTTCCAACCCCTTTCCCACCACCAATCCACTCACTGAGAGTCAGTGTGAGGGGCAGAGATAAGCCTTGACACTAAGCAAACACTGTTGATCAATAACTAAAACATCGGTGCGTTAGCAATGCTGTTTCTGTCACAAATCCCAACGACAGCATTGTATGAGATGCTATGAAAAGTCCATCACAGCAAGAACCAGTGCATCGGGGTAAGTCTTTGTTCTTTTCCTTACTGTACCCAGGGAGTCTGCTCCTGAACTGGCTTATAGGGGGCTCACAACCCAACAGGGATGATATGAAAGTCACACAGGTCACTTGAAGGCCACCCCATTAGTCAGATCCTAGCGCACATGTCCACCAGGAGAGGCTGACAGAGCTAGGGCTGCTCCAGCTGGTAAGAGGACACTAACAGGCAACTGAATTGCAGCAGGCAGCTGCAGAATAGGGAATTAGCAAAGATGGGGGAGCCAAGGAATTATTGGCAGTGGCAGGTGATAAATAATGGTCAATGGCCACCAGCTGTGGTGAGACATGTTCACACTGGACATCAGAAATACAGCCCTTCGCATGGAAGTTGAAGCAGCACTGCAACAGGTCGCACAGGGAACCTGCGAAAGCTCCATCCTTGGTGGTTTCCAAGAGCAGACTTCATATTGGCATCTACTTCAAATGGGAGCTTTGACGAGATGCCTTTCAGCAGTCACTTCCAGCCAACATTTCTATTATTCTAAACACCTCACTTTCCAAACAACCTTCCTTTACAGTGTGACCATAATTGTGGAGCTGGCAATACTCGGCTGGCAGTGAAGTGACTTTCCCTCACAGACACACCAAAGATGCACCTCTTTGTAGGAGATGGTTTAATAAGGAGTTGTGACCTTGTCCTGTATTTCGTGCACCTGTGGAATGGTCCAGCAATGCAATACCTGGGGTAAGTTCAGAGGAGCAGCTGATAGCTATGTCTAGTTGAGTAGCTGGATAACCAAAGTGAACAGTGTGAATGCCTTCTTCAGCCACCCTCAGACCAGGGGCCTCCCCCTCTCTGACCTCCTTAGAGAAGGAGGTGGGGAAAAGCAATCAAGGAGATAAAAATAAAACCATAACAGCCTTAAAGTTTCACCATTGCTTAGAAATTGTATAACGTGCTGGGTGTATATTAAGACACAGGAAAGATTAATTCAGAGTTTTCATAATACTTTGCTTGTAGTTTACCTGGAGGAAAGGAGACAACAAAAATTTCTCAATAATTACAGGAGAATATCTTAAATATAAGATTACTTGATAATATTGATACGTGACAATTACTTTTTTTTAATTAAGGTTGAACAATAGTTTGAGAGCAAACAGAACATTCTAGCAATAGAAATACAAAAAAGGGTAATTCATTTTTGCTGATTTCTCTTTATTAGTAAAAAGTACAAATAAAAAAAAAATTGTACTTTCATGAAAAAATAAACCAGGTATACACAGTTTTGCAACATATTTGATATTTCTTCCACATAACGAGGTGAGATGGATCAGAACATCTCCATCAGACTCAAGCTTCTTGCAGCCCTAAATCATTAAGAACCAACAGCATAGATATAAGACAAAGAGGAGATGACATATGGCTCCCACTAGAGGTAATATGTAAAAAACCAGAGCCCAAACCCCCCCCGAAATATGACCCTGGTTGAATTTAGGTATTTCTTTCAAGCATATGTCTTATGTTAGCAGAACTTCAGGGAACTTCACAGGTGAAAACGTACAGTGGTTAGCTAAGGCAGATGCCTGTGACTGCCACTGCTGGGCTAATCCGCTCTTCTCGGTGCTCCTCCAGCCCTCCTGCTGCAGCAAGAGCACTAACTCAGGCAGAAGCACCAGTCTTGGGAAGAGAGAAAATGCTGGGGCAGCCATAAGAAGGAAAGCGTAAGCAAGAAGGGGTCTGGTGTTGAAGCCATTCACCAGAACAAGGCGAGTCCCAAGTTCTAGATGCTACTCCTAAACAAAGATAGTGTCTCAAGTTTGCTTATTATACCTATAACATAAAGGTAAAATACATACACATATTACACAGAGTATCATGCAGATTATGCAGGATGCATTTTCAGTGTATTTTTAGAGGACAGGGTTTTTATTTATATTTTGCATTTGATGGAATGCAACATGATGGTCTATGGCAAACAAGCTGTATGACAGGGGAAGGAGTGCAGGGGGGGAAGGAAGGAGGAGAGAGTTTAACAGAAATAACTTCACTTAGTGTTTGAGTGAGGGATGTAATGAAATCTGTTTGCTGTGCTAGCTGTCTCCAGATTGGGCTGTAATTACACCACAGAAGGAAGAAAGGTAGCTGAGTCTCAATCTAGATCATTTATGTAAACTCAGCCTTCTTGTCAACGGCGTTCTCAGATTGCACGCAGGCAAACCACAAAAATCATCTCCTATGAACAAAACAGAGACAGTCTCAAGTTGCAGGCTTCTGATACACCTTACAAGCTGTCTGTAATCTGACTTCGAGATTCAACACACCGAGGTTCAAAACTTCGCTGGTATTTTCTGCATTTTATGCAGCACGGTGAAAGACTGTACTCACAGAAGAGCAGTCCTTGCTCCTTTCCTGCCAAGGGCCGATGGCTAGCCTTAAATATTAACATTTATTTGGCTTAAATGAATGCAAGTGTCACAATCCTAGGAAATTCTTTTGTGTAAGAGTGTGTTGAAACAAACTGCTGGACCTGAGGGAGTGATATTCCCTCCCCCAGAAGAGTTGGAAAAACCTCACTCTTAGACCTAGAGCAACATATTATACACGCACAGTATAAAACCCAGGCAATCAGTTCCTTTAACAGAGCCAAATTAATATTTGATTAAATATTTTAAAGCTCCTACTTACCATGCTTGACACAATTTCTCAGCAAGTTTCTCAAATATGGAAAGCATTAGGCACAGGGTAATTTTACATATGAATACATAAAAACAGCGTGAGGAGACAGGAGTGCAGGCAGACAGAGAGCGGATTTTCACCCCTTAATCCCCTGAACTGCCCTTCCCCTTGGTAAGCAGGTGCTTTAATTCCCAGCTTCAGCAGCTCGCTCTCTCTAGGCAGGCTTGAGCGGGTTTCTTGTGACACCTGGATCTTCACGCCCCTCCATCCCTCCCTCAAGCAGGAAAACCACCGGCCTCCGCCCTGGCGCCGTCCCCGACAGTGCCCAATCAATACCAACTTATTTCCTGTCCATTTGCTGAGGTCACGGAAACGGGACTCATTAATTATTTCTACCGGTGCAGCCTCAAGTGCGCTTCTGGCACGACAAGTGAAAGCTGGCTGTGACCTTTTTTGCTTTCCCCCTCTTGAAGATTATTCAAATGGTGGAGGCTCT
>JANHFX010029004.1:24128-34423 GCA_027560015.1 Chloroceryle amazona | reverse complement strand
TATTAGATATTTGGCAGCTAAATGCTGTCTATATTGAAAATATACTTTTCTTGTATGTGATACCATAGCAAACTGGACAGAGCAATTGAGTGAGGCTGGTTAAGTCAGAGTACTGAGATAGTTATTAATTTTGTGTTCTTCATTGTCAGAGTGCCTAATTTTTAGACTATTTAGGCTAGATTTTTATTTCTGTATGACTCCTATTCCTGCAATCTCCTGAATTCTCTAGGAAGCTGGTCAAAAAAGGATGAACATGTGGTGATTTTGTGAGATAATTTAGCCCCTAAAATGAATTGAAAATTATAGGGATTTTTTTATGCCTTCCTGTCCTGCATTGGTGCAGCTGGGTTTCACTGCTGTTATGCCTTAGCAGAGGTTTGAGGTGATGCTTTTATTGTTTTATAGTTTCCCTGCACATATAAGCACTGTCTATTGTACATCGGATGAGCTGGGGCTCAGTAGAAACCTACCTTAGGACTTGAAGGAACCTCAAAACACAAACCAGTCCATTCTCCTAACCACGCTGGAAGTCATCAGCCTGCGAAATACGTGCTGAGACCTTTAGGAGCAGGCAGACAATACAGACGCCTGTCTGTGCCAGTGTTTAGAAACCCTATGGCGAGAAAGTTTTCCTTGCATCTCGGTGACATCTCCTCTGCCTTGGTGCCATGCAGTTTGTGTTTGTATGAAAAAAAGCATGCAGTTAAGGTTACACAGGCAGCTTCATATTTTAACACTTTGTAACTTGAAGGTTGGTTTTGTTGGTGTGAAATGATAAAATATTGTACGTGCTTGCATCTGAAGATACTACATTTTTATTTATGGTTCAGCCAAAATAAATTAAGATGATCAATGGTTGTTTTGAAAGTAAATTACTGGCAGCATTATATATCTACCACAGCATTGCTGAAGAGATGAGACTGGCTTGTAAGGCCAGAATGAGTTGCGTTAACATGGGTACTTGTTTAACAATGGCACATTGCTGAGAGTTTGTTTTGTGTGTGGGGTTTTTTGTTTGTTTGTTTGTTTGTTTGTTTTTGTAGTTTGTTGCATTTTGTTTTGTTTTCCTTGGCCAAGTCTCCTCTGTTTACACTTCTGTCCCAAAGGAGGAGGAGGAGAAGAAAACTAATGTTCCTATCACACATGTTCCATTATTGATTTCCATTCCAATCCACCCAAAGTCTTCTGTGCTGGAAATAATTAGACTCTGTGAACAGAGATGAAGCAAAAATCCATACAATGCTGGATGGCCAAAAATGAAGACAAGGGTGCCTAATTAATGTTGCATATAGAATGGCTTTTGGATGAATGGGCTTTCCTTTCTCAGAAGCAGCTTGACAGTGTTTATGTCACAAATTTGCTGTTAATTAAATAGTGTTCACTGTAAAAATGGCATGGAAATAAAAAGAGTTGACAGAAGCAGCATTTTGCAGGAGTTTTCTCAGTGGTTTTGCAGTCGACAGCCTCCCTCTCTAGTCTTCCCAAATCCACCTCTGTTTCTTTTTCCCTTGCCCATTCCCTTGCTATACCCAGAGGAGCTTAGGACTGTGTCACTAGCAAGTAAAAGATACTCCTGTGCTGATCTTGCTTTGTGCTAGGTGCATGCTGGTAAGGAAGGCCCTCTGTTTTAGAGGCTGAGACAAGAGTGTGTGTAGATTTATCTTTATAGTTATTAGCCTGCTGATTCTTCTGTGAAGCTGTTATTTTTTTGAGCCGTTCCCAGAATAACAGTGCTGTGTGCCTGGACATGCTGAGAAAACAGCAATGGGATTTTTGGTGTGTCAGTGGTCCCCAGTAGGCGAGGGATTCTGGGGCAGTTCTCATCCTGTAATTTTCAGGCCACTGGTGTCTCTTCTTTCAGCCTTTAATTCTCTCCTTTTATCTTTATTCCCTCCTTGCTCTTTTAGATATCTGTTGTGGCCAGTCTAAGTGCTATGATTGCGGTCTGTGCATCTCTGGAGAATTTAAATAGCATCACTCCCTCCTTCTCTCTTCTCCCTATAAGTGCGAAGGAAATTTCTCTCCTTTAGGCAAGGAGAGAAAACATTTTTTTTTTTTTCTCTCTCTAAGAAACTAGAATGAGGAAAACCTGGGCTCCTTGGTCAAGCAGATGAATTCAACTGATGAATCTGATGGAATCTTCCTAGGCTGTGCCTTAAACTGAAGGAACAGGTGTGTGTTCTGATGAAAATCTAGATGTCAGCAACATGTTTTTAGCATGGATTCAATAGAAGGAATTCTTTTTTCCTATTATAGCAGAATCTGTGGTTCTGATTTAGGAATTTAATGAAATAAGTTTGAATGCAGGAGAAAGGTACTATTAAAAAAGAGATTTTTATAATAGTGTGCCTTCTAATACCTTTCTTTTCTTCCTGTTTGGCAGCTTAGCATCATCCCTCTCCACTATCATTCTCTTTTAATAAATGTTTTTCCCTGCAAACTGGTGGTTCTGATTCACAACTGAAATAGCTGCACACACAGGTTATGACTCCTCTACTTGTTACTGAATTTTGATTCTGAACTCCAGATTTAATCTACTTAAATAATCTACTCCTGGGATTTAAGTCAACTCCTGGATGCTTCTGAATGTTCAACAATTAGTGAAGCATTACAAGAATTTAAATCAAGTAACCTAATCCATATGAAATACACTGTTATCTTTCCAACAGATTTATTTTCTTTCTTGGATCTGTTTTACGCTGTGCTACAGTTGCCAAATCAAAAATAAACTGGGTTTTCAGTAGAGGGATATGATAAGTGTATGGCTGCCATTTCATCCAATTGTGCTATATCATAAAAAAATGCAAACATGTGCCACATTCTGAGGGTAAAATTTAAATGGATTTTCTAACCTAGTCCCTGTGAACAGGTGCGAAAGTGATGGCAAAGACTGTAGCTTCTGGGCTGTAACTATAATTTGAATTATTTCTCAGTGGCAAGAGACATTAGACCTGTGGGCATAATGGGGGGGAGGGGGAAGCAGAGCGTGCTTTTGTCCTTCTTCCCTTTGGACATCATCAGCAGGATGATGCACCGCTGCTTTTGAAGTTGTTGTGGACGCGGGAAAAGTGATTCATGTGGATATGGCTTGTTCCAGTGTTACCCTGTTATGTGTTTGTAAGAACATAGTCTAACAAAGTATTTTGAAACATATTTGAGTGTTTTGATCATCTGGAACTTCAAGAGAGTGTGAAAACAATTTCACACAAGTCAGTCATGTTTTGTTGTTTTCTTCAGTAGCAAAAGAAACTCATCTGCATAGCATCTGTATTAAGTTCTTATAAGCATAGAAAGCATCACTGCTTGTGCAGTCCCTTCAGACTCAGGAGTCCTCTATAGCAGTTGCCCTGAGTTAAAAGAATCTCCTCACTGTATATTTCACATAAACTGGAGTGGATGCAAATACAGCCCGTCTCTCTTTTCTGTTGCAGCTTGGCTTTCCATACGCAAAAGGATGTTGTAGTCACTGGCAGTGATGACCACCTCTGGAAAACATGGGCTTACCTGATGGGAACATCATGGTGACAGGTGAAGGTCACGCTGATTGGCTTTCAGGCTTCTGCTTCCATCCAAGGTTAGTGCAAACAGTCCCCTGAACTAGCACTAATCCCTTCTGGAGAGTTCTTGTTTGCTCTTTCGTTGTTCGCTGGCCTGCTTTGATGACTTTCCATTCTCAGTGTAACCCCACGCTCTCTGCTGAATTTCCAAACATGTAGATAAATGTTCCTCTGGCTTTCAGTGTGTTGACTTAAGATTGATTGCTTTTAGTATTTTGTACATCTTAAACTTTGTCCACGTGCCAATGCAAGTAATAAGGAGTAATAAGCTTTTTGGGTTTTGCTGTATTCATTTTCTCTATAACAAACACAGTTCCATTATTAATAATACAGAAAAGTTGATTTCTTATATTAGGCATTATTTGTCATGTGACTAAGACTGTTTGAGTTTGCCTGGAGAATAATATGAGCTTTCCTTCTTTCCCTTTACACAGATTCAAAGCTGAATTAATAGCTGAAAGTGGGCATTGAAAATAAGAAATAAATATTTAAATTACGAGATTCATGGAAATAGGCCAAACATTATGTAGATTTCTTGGTCATTCTGATGAAAAAAATAGAATGCCATTTACTCTCCAAAGGAAAAAAAAAATTCCATTTGTTAAACTGAGCCTTTATATGTTAAAAAGATTTTTGCATCAGATTTGTGGGTCTGCAGTTGTAATGGAGTTCTTTTACCATTAAATTTAAATAAAGGTCTGCCAGGCTACTCACCTGAGATTCACTTACAAAAAGGAGCATTTTTAAACCTCCAACCTTGTATGTTCACTGTATTTCTTTTATGAAGCAATATTAGCTCTTTCCTTCATGAGAAGGAAAATTATCCTGATTAATTTCATGGTTCCTCCTGATTTCTGATATTGTAACGAGTTATCAAATGTACACACAATCCTTTAAAGACAAGATCCCCTCTGTTCTTTCAAAACCTCAAGAATGTGGAGTTATGCTTTCTTCAATATGCACTTCTTTCTTGCATCAACTTTTCCTGAGACATAGATTTGTGGGGTTTTTTTCTTAAGATGCTTGTGTTCCGGTGTTTTTCTTTTCATGTTTATATCCTTAGAAATAAAGGTACATTTTTAAAAGAAGATAATATCTGACTTAAAGAACTGTGTGTAATGTGGGAGGAGAGAAATGGAAAGCTCAGCTTCTTATTTGAAGATGGTAGGACAATTTTTCTGTGGCTGAATGACAAGTTGCAGTCAGTGGGCATGCTCAACCTCCCAAGCCTAACTCGCTGATAAACATAATGCTGCCTTACCTCGTACCTGTTACGGAAGCTCATCACAGGGAAAGAAAGGGAAATGCAATTAGAAGAGCATGTTATCATTTCTAAAGCTGCTGGGCATGCTAATCAGATTTCGATAATGCATTGTTACCATGACACCCATGGACTCAGGCTTGAAACTATTTCCTCATTAGTCTTTGACCAGAATACAGTCCTTTCAATAGGCTTTCCTATTTCTCATTCAATTATTGAAATTAAAGTGAGTTGAGGTACATCATCATTCTCTTGCAATATAAACTGACTCCTGCCGAAAGGTCTGGAGTGATTCAAAAGCAGTGCTGTTAAAATACTGTCTTCTGTTATGGATAAAATAGATACCATGTGACAGAATACATTTAATGATACTCTCCCCACCTGCCCTGAGTAGGAGACTTCTATATATCAGGTGTTCTGGTATTAAAAATAATTAAAGCAATGCAGAAAGATCTCATACCATTTTTCTGGAATCAAACGTAGGTAGCCTGTTGTTTTGTTCCTGTTTTGAAGATTTAGAGTGATGTTTTTCCAAAAGTTGGAAAAAAAAATATTTTTGTCACACTGGGCTGTTCAGTTGTCGTCCAGAATTTTAGGTAGAATTCTCACATGTATACGTTCTTTCCTTTTTGTCCTCTGTAAAATAACTACTGCTCTGTGTTTCTTCTCTCCATCTGTAAAATCAGTTTTAGAACAGCCTCCACCTCTGCTGTAAGAAATACTCTTTGTAGGGACAAGACCGATTTCAAATCATCTTTGGACAGCATCAGAATAACCCACGCACTGACAGTGTACTGAATTTGAAGAGAACCAAATCTAGAGCTACGGTGTGAATGTAACTGGTGCTTCTTCACATACAAATGACTTGAAATTCGTTTTTACATGTTCACAGTGTATTATTACTTGAATAAGGGTCTTTCTTATGGTTGTCTTTGTGACACCACAGTGTAAATAGGGGTAAATTTGTGTGTCTCATGGTACATGTGAAGATCTATAATCTTTAAAGGTGCTGTTGTGTTTGTATATACTTTGCTTTTCCAAGAGCAATGACAGGACAGGATTGGTAGTAGGAACTTAACTGCCTGTGTCCAACGAAAGGATGAAGGTATGTTTGAGGCTCTGGACCTTGCCTGCTGCTAATAGATAACAGTGATGAGGACTGTCATTTGAATCTTTCCCAAGGCTGATGTACAGCAATACCCTGAAGCATTGTAATGCCATTCAGTCTTAGGCATGAGTTAATCAAGACTTGTTGGGTGGAGGAACCTCATTTTCCCCCTCAGTGACAATGTGCTTCATTCCGTGATTATTTTAGCTTAAAAACACATCTCCTTCACGTGTCAGCAAAGTAGAGCAAGGGCAGAGTGAGTGGTTTGCTGAAGCTCTAGGGTCTGGTTGTGTATCATTTTTTACTTTTCACCCAGTGCTTTTTGGTCTGTACAAAGGGTTTTAGTCCCCACTGTCTTGTCTCCACATGGCAGTGGCTCCAAGGACAATAGATGAAGGGGAGCAGACTAGCTCTGTGCATGCAAGTAGAGCTGGGCATCTCTGTTGTGATGTTTTCTACAGATCTGAGAGTAGAATTTTGCTGTAAGCTTTTTAAGTAAAAGTAAAACTTCAAACAGGTCTCATCCTTTGCAGAGCGCAGCAGCTGGAAGGAGTGAGGAGAGAGGGCAGTGCTTCCTTTTTTGCAGCTCAGGTGACAACCGGTCAGACTTCAAAACCAAACACTATTTTTACTCCCGTCTGGCCAAATAGTACTTTGGATCTGAATTAGATGTTGCAAGTTCCTGTAACTGTTGAAAAATTTAGGAATATTTTCCAACTTATCCTTTACACAAGTGAAGGAGCAAGGCAGTCAGAATGACTCCTGCCACAGTCATTGACCTGGCCGTCCAGATAAAATCTGTCTAGCTGGAGAAGAGCTATATAGGGTACCTGTGGTTACCACACAGCCCAAGCAGTTGGAATAGCAGACAGAAATTGTCCTCTTCTGCCAGTTTCCAGAATAATCTGAGGCTGTTAATGCTGTACCTTTAAGAGCCATACTCTAATTACACTAAGAAATATGTCATGGCATTGTAGTAGATTTATTTATCCTTACTGCTGTCCTTTCTGGGTGGCTAAAGAATCAAACTCTGCAGCGTAGCAGATGTGTTGGTTCATGTCTGACCAAATCACGGTGCACAGTAAAATACTGTGTTCTTGCTCTGCATGTGTGGTGGAGTGATATTCTTAATAAATTCATAAATATTAAGCCATCCCTTCTAAAATGCTTGTAGCCCTTTGCATGCAAACACTGAGTCTGTGGAATGCAATGAATTTCTGAACTGCTAGTGAAGTATAAAGTGTAGATTCTTAAAGCTGTTTAAAACTTGCACTGAAGATTGTCACATTGTCAGCTCCTTTGTAATGTGTTCACCTGAGACAGAAGCATAATTGCTTGTATTCTTTCTGTTGCTATTTCAACTTTCACACTTAATGAGGAAAGAAGTCAAAACTGTTACCAATTTGTTTATTATACCAAAAAATACCTCAGCATTTATCTTGAACTACGTAGATTTTCTTTAAATTCTGTTTCTATTAGAAAACTGGAGGTGGTGTTGTCATCTTAGTAATTAGGGAAACAAAAATAAAAATAGGCTAAGTACATTCATGCATCAATCATCTTGAAAATAAAGGTTGTTTCATGTCTGATGTCCTAGGAAAAGGTGCTAGTGAGGGGATGCAAGAGAAAGATGGGCTAAAAGAATAAGCCATCTGCTTAAAGAACAGAAGTAGCTCTAGATTGTATCTCTCAAAACTGAAGGAGATTATGTTACCCTGATGAAAATCTGTGCATGAAGAGATCAGAAAGACAACCTTGTAGAGAGAGGGTGCAGAAGGAGTTGGCAAAATATATTGAGTATGGATGCGAGGACTCAAAGAATGGTTGAAAGGGTTCTAAATAGAAGCTCCAGGCGGGCTTGAATTCACACAGGATATTTTTAGGGGAATTCTCTAGCATGCTGGAGCTGGCTATGGAGGGTCAGTGATTTTGATACTTTGAGTGACTGGGGATTAGGAGTAGCCATCAATGAAACATTTATGAATGCCTGGTGTACAGAAAGCTCTAAGCACGTGTCTCTAAAACAAAGGTCTCTTCCAGCTGCGTAAAGCTGAGAAGCACAGAATCACTGCTGAACTTACATTGACCAACCCACAAGCAACCAAAAGCTGTGAAGTCTGCTCTTGACATTAAGTGGGCCTTGTCTCTAGTGGAAATTTAAGGCTTAATATGGGGAACACAGGATACAATTTGGAAAATCCACTTGTGTGTTCAGAACTTCTTACAGGTTTAAAATGGTGCTGTGGGTGACTGAACTCTGAGGTAGTGTCTCGAGTCTAAGTCCAAAATGATGCTGATAGTTCTGAGTGAGAGAAATGGCCAGGATGCTGCTATTTTCTCAAATTTTAAAGAGCAGTGACTGATAAATATGAAACTGTTGAAGTAAGACTTTGCCAGAGTGGAGGTGATTCCTCATAATACAAAAAAAATCTTTGAAGGTTTAAAAAAGTAAACTCCTAAGCAGAATTGAAGTCAGAATATACTGAGAGACTGAAGTGAATTCTTCCTCTGATTTTTTTTTTTTTACGTATTTTAATTTTTTTGTCATGTCATCAATTGGGCATATGAAGAAACTATGAGGAGATAGATTTCCATGTCAAAAAGGGATAGACTGTAAAGCCCAGCAGAACAGTAATTGAGGAATGGAGGGAGGGTGTGAGAAACCTCCACGTGGAGAGAGTAATGGAGAGGCAAAATTTGTGAGGGAAGGCATTCACGGAAAGGAGAGGCAGGTAGTAGTTCATGATCAGTTGTTCATTAGTAATGGGCAGAATCTGACATTGCTCACTGGTTGCTTCATCTCAGAAGACTTGTGCTTGGAGGAGGAGATGTTGAGAAGCAAAGATCAGACTCGACAGCTTGGTAGGTGCTTGTTCACCTTCAGAATTGCACACTGGACACCCTATTGTAGTTTGAGAGCCTGTAGTGTTTCGCTTGTCTGGGTGAATCACAAGCAGGCAGAGTGCTGCTTTTTATGCCCCCAACCTCTACAGCTCTTGGTCTGCTACAGACTGAACTGGTGAGGAAGGTCCCATAACTGGTAGACACCAATGAATTGATCCACAGCAATCTTCTTGCCAATTATCGTTTTCTCATGTGTGTGATGAGGAACATCTACAGGGCATGAATAGAGTCATACAGACAGTCTCATACTGAAAATAAACGGCTACTTACTTTTTGGTTATGTACTGCAAATAATATTTTTTTAAATAACTAAAGCTGCACATGGCCCATGAAGACTCAGCAAATGAAAAGTATTTGATGAGATGTTGAGTGACTAGTCTCTTCAGTCACAGTAACAGGATAATTTAAAAAATTCTACTGACATCAAATATATTCCTCCTCATACTTCAGTAATTCCTAATGACAATCTTGGATTTATTTTTATTTCTATGAGAAGTAACAGGAATTTTCTATTATGCCATTTTGTTTAACGTGCTGACTTCCAAGTATTGATTCTGGAGTTATTTGGTAAAACTAGGGAGACTTCCAAATCAAACAGGTACTGCTTAAGTTATGATTCCAGGATATACAAAATGTTGCTCCAAGCTAATGTTTCTTAGTTTTAGCTAAATTCAGCAGCATTTTCTGTAAGTTGTAATTTTACACTGAGTGATTTGACTGTTTTGCTGAAGGCTCTCTCTAATGTAAGACCTTCAAATAACACCTTTGGGGGTCTTCAAAAGATCTGCCATGAGGAAGAAAAGAGGAAAGGTTTTGCGTGAGTGGTTTTTTTTGTTCTTGGTTTTCTGTTTGTTTGTTTTGTTTCCACTCACTCCTTAGAGCCACTGCCCAGGCTATGTCAACAGTCATGCTAAGGCAACACTGTGCATGTTAACTCACCCAGGACCAAAGGAAGTTGTCTGAGATGTTGAAAAAGAAACAGGCTGAGAACTGGCTTCCATCAGGGACCATTTCAGATTCCATCATGGAAAAGTTTGATCTGTGATATGTGCTCAAATACTCTTCTATTTGTTCTACTTTCGATCATTTATATTTTGTTTTCTTTGTGTGTTTTTTTGTTTGTTTGTGGTTTGTTGGGTTGTTTTGTTGTTTTTTGTTTTTTTTTCCTCTTGGTGATGTTAAGGGGTTAAATGTGTTTTCATGGGATTACTGCCCAGTCCCAAACTTGTCTATACCCGCTCTGGGCCTCGGAGATAATTCCTCACGTAGGCACTCTGTTGCTTAGCAGTGTGCTTCCAGTTTGTCAACTACTTCCAAACAAATCAGGAGGACTGAGTGTATGCTGATCAGGTAGCCTGCGGACATGCAGCAAATGCAGCACATTCCGGAGATGCATTCTGCCCACTCAGGGAACTGCTGGATTCATTAGGGATAACAGAAGTTTCCGGATGCAGAAGTCCTGGGG
>JANHFX010029004.1:14055-24102 GCA_027560015.1 Chloroceryle amazona | reverse complement strand
TAGGGAGGCGAGGGGGGGGTGGGGGGGGGGGGTGGTGTGTGAAGCTGAGATTGTTCCATGATCAATGACTCTTTAAATTATGGAGTACCATTAAATTGCATCTTTCAGCCTGAGACTAAGGAGCTATAACAAGGCAAAGCTGACCTTTGTAGGTAACAATGCTTAGGTCCCATAGGCCATAGATGCACACAGAACAGAGAGATACTGCTTTCTCAGGAGGTTTCGCAGGGGTCATTGATCGTAAGAGAAGCTCATTGTTCAAATGAAGAGTAAGTCTGGTCAGGCAAGCTACTGCCTACCTGAGAGATCTGGGGAGCAGGAGGAAGAAGGGAAATGTCACCATTCATTCTTTCTGTCTGGCCACCTGAGCAAACCAACCAGGTGTAAGGTCCTCTCAGTGGAAGGATCGTGGAGATTACTGTTAAATAATGGTCCATAAGCAGTAGCTTATGGACCATTAGTAGTAGTAGGGTTTTATTTACCCTTTTATTGCTGATGATAGCTACTAAAGAAATACAAGATAGTCTGCTATGTTTTACTTGGGACTTTGGCACAGCATTTGTATTGAAAAGGCATAATGATTTAATTTCTTAGAGACTCTTGGATTGTCATATAGTTCAAAAAAGCCTTTAGTTCCAGATTACATATTAAATTTGACAATGGTCAGAAACTTCTTTTGTATTGACACAATTCAGTCATCTAACTGGCTTTATGTAACACATCATATTTAGCAGACTATACATTTGCTAAGATGTTTTATCAAAGTGAACTAATACAGGAAGTTGAAAGAAAAAAAAAGTTGCATTCATCTATTCTGCAGAGAAAAAAAAAGTATTTTAGAAGTCTTTCAGTCATTTCTCCAGCATACAATATTAACCATGTACTTGGTGTTTTCAAGTAGCAGAATTTTAACTTCAAAAGTAACTTTGTTTATTCCAATATCTTTGGCAGGCTTCATACTTTTTATACAAGAACACAGCCTTCACATAACATCATTCTCTCTCTGGCCTATAAAGCCTACTGTTTTTACTTCACAAACATGTTTGAGGGGTGGGCATTAGATTTCCTTTGGGATTCTCAATCTCATTATTTCTATCAATAAAAAGCCTCTGCTGGACAAAGGAATAAATCACACATAAATGAAATATGAGAGATTATATGAGAAGCTCAGCTTTTGCTTAGTCTAATCCAATATCTTTGGCCAAACGTCTCAATGTCAAAGGCTTTATAAGTATTCTACAGGATCAGTCTGGCAAAGAGAAATCAATAACCAGGTAATGGATTTGATTAAAATTTTTCCCCTTCCACCCACTCCCACAAGCCAAATGTTTCTACCCATACTAATCTCTTCTGGCATGTGTAACTGTTGGTTATTCTCTCTGGGGTTTGGGAATGTGTGCGTATATATATAAAATATATTTTATATGATTTTAGAGGGCTGTGTTAACTATTGGCTTTAAGAAAAAGCCATGTTCAGATCTCATTTTTCTTCAGAGAGATCAGTTCTGCTATGTGATTTTGGAAAATACAGGATGTTGATAATTGTAACTTTGCTACACATTTAGATTCTGTTTTGTTGTGTAGAAGTTGCCTTTTTTTCTTTTACTCCTGCCGTGGCAGAGGAGCATTCTCTTACACAGGCCAGAGTGCCCAGCAGATGTCCAAACCTCTGGAGGTTTTCTTGGTTGCCAAATTGTCAGATATCTCCTTTACCCCAGTCGTTCTGATCTTCTGTCTTTGAGATGGTTGTATTGGCAGACTGTGGGCCATCTGAAACCTTTGGCTTTAGAAACTTTAATAATTAGACTATTAGTGCTCTGCATGGATGTTACCTCTGCTTTAAAGTAGTAGTTTTCCATGTCAATAGGATGACAAATAAAAAAGTTATCACGTGCATTTTGAAGTTGAGTCACAAGTGCTTTAATTGTAGAAATTTGTTTAAACTTTGCATCACATTTTCTGTTTTTAAATATATCCTTCAGTTGCCAGAATTGCCCTTGAAAACTAATCTAGAAATCCTTTGCAGGACAAAATGCAACTTCTTTCTTTTATATCAGGAACCATACAGTCTATCATTATATTGATTTTAGAAAGCAAACAGTCTGCAGTTCCATAGTGCCGTTACTGAATAGGCTTCACTTTTCATCCAGAGTGACCATGCTTTAATGAAAAACTACCTTTGGCTTCTATTTCTTGGTGTGTGGGAATATTGACCACTGAAAATTGGAGTGATTCACTAATAATATCTCTATTACGATAATTCAGAAAAGAGCAAGAGAGAGAAATGCTGATGACAGTTGAAGAGAGGAGAGGAAGGAAGCTGGCTGACAGGAGAAGCAGTCCTCCTATTGAGCAATTCAAATGTATATTTGAAATAATTACAGTAAGAAAATAAAGAATTTTGAAATCTGTGTTTGAAAGCCTGTTGAAGGTTTTGTGTAAACCCCATAAATAGTAGGAAGTGGTTCCAATATTTAAGATAAACCATGGCATGTTATTTTGATGGCCCCAGATTTGACATCTCAGCCACTTCGTTGAATGTCTCATTATGTATTTTCTGCTCGTTAGCATGCACGGCTCAGAGTTTTAAAAAGCTCTCATATGGTGGCAGCTGGTTAAAAGGTGTCTGGAGGCTGGTTGTGGTGTTTCAAGTGCTTTGCTGTAGACTTTAAGGTGTTACTGGAACTGAAATGAAGTAAGGGCTTCTGCATTTTGGACAGTTGTGACAGCTGGCGACACCCTGTTTTTTTTCTGTTGCTTGTGTATTGATAAGGATTTGCAGTTACAAACATTGTGAAAAGTGTAGTTGATTTCTTCCTTTGTTTGTATGTTTTCTCTCTCCTATATGTGAGTTTTCTTTTTGTGGATACATAATAGAACTTAATTTCTTTTTGTCTTGGTGGAGGGAGAAAGGAATTTGGCTTCTGAAATGTAAATCCCATTTCATAGGTCATTTACATGAGCATAGGCATGCTTCCAAGCAAGCTACCAAATGCTGTGTTTTTGCTGAGTTTCCCAGAATTAAGATTATCTCAGTGGCAGTTTGGTTTCGATGGAAGCAAAGACTGACCTGGGAAAGACAGTCATACTGCCTGGGACAGGGCAAAGAAAAGAACTGGAGACGAGGGGCCACAGGGAAGGACTTGGCCCACAAGTCACCATCCAGAAATGTCAGCAGCTTGAAAAATGTAAACTGTGATAGTGTGAAACCCTCATTTCTGTGACTTTCTGATGAAATGGGTTGTTAACACGTATAGCTGTAGGTGTCAGGGGGGATCACGTTTGCCTCCCAAAGCAATACCCCTTGATTTAATCATTATTCTTAGTTACATCGTCTTTACACATATTTAGTTGGATGATATTTCTATACTTCTCGATGTAGCAAATATATATTATTAGTAAGGGTTATTCTTTTTAGATGTTAAAGAGTCTGGCCAGTTTTACAAACATGCACATTCTCTCAAATAACACTGAATCCTTGGCCAGAGTTTTTCAAAGAATTTTCCCTGCAGGAGTGGGAGAGTGTGCCAGGAGAATGGTGTGGCAGTGCTCTGGTTTTATTTCTGAATCGCTTTTAATATGATAATGGTTGCTTCCATTTTGGTCTAATCAAACAACTTGATTCAACCTCAGAATTTTTTTGAGAGTTCTTAAAGAGCTCCTGTGGTTTCTTTTTTTTTCTAATCTGTATTGTGTTAATTTGCTATCCTTTTTTTTTATTTTTCTATTTTTCAGATGAACTAATACAGGTTTTTTTTGATTAATTTGTTGCCTCTCCATCACAAATTTGAAACATCTCTTTAAAGCCTCTTTCAAAAAGACCTCAATTTCATGCCCGTACTGTGAAGTATTTGACCTTGGATAAATTTAAATTCCTAATGGGAATAAAATGATAGCTAATCTTTGTATAGTACTATTTAATTTATTATTTAGTGATTTTATCTTTATAATATGTCACATTTTATGCTTGACTATAAGGTAAATAGTTTTCAAATGTATTGAACGCCTTGCTTACATAGAAGTAATCTCATTATTCTTAAATGCTTGTCTTCTCGTCTACGTTCTTTTATTATCTGAATTTTAGACCTGAAAACAGCCATATCTAATATTGGGAGCATTAAACCACTCTCTTCGTATTGGTGGAAAAGGCATTGTGAATTGCTCTTCGAGGAGTTCTTTAGTTTGTTTTTTTCCAGCACATTGCTCTGATTTTCAATTTCTGCTGGTCCTGATACAGCTGCTACCTGGAAGTCACCAGAAGCAATGTGGTTTTGTGGACTTTCAAATCATTTATTTACTTTATGAGGAAAAAGACACCGTTCACTGTGGTGGCTTCATATATCAAGTAGCTTACATTTTCTTCTAGCTTCATCAGCATCCCTGTTTGAGGATGGGTAACTGGAAGCACAGAGCGCTAGCTCCCTCCTCACTTGGATGGGTCTCCGTTTTGCTGGTCTGGTCCTGTGCTTCTGCTGAACCTGTCACACTCATTTTATTCAGAGTTGTTACGCACCACAAAGCATCTCTCTTAATAGAATCTCTTGTGTTATGTTTCTTTGTGTGCAATTACAATCTTGATGCCTTTAACGTTCTTGGTTCATTATTGTTTTCTTTTGTGCAATAAAGGCAATTGTTTTTTTCCCTAAAGTCTGCTGGAAGGATTCTAGGGGAGCAGTGAAGGAGATATCCATGTTTGTTCTATTGTTAAAATGTGCGTTTTCTGAAGTGTAGCTGTTAAAATAGCAAACATTAGTGTTAGACTTGGCAATTCAATTGAGGCAATGTCTAAGATATTTGAATTGGAAATAAACCCCAAATATTTAGAATGTTTACAAAATGGAACTCCACTGAAATGTCTCTTTTCAAGGTAGGAGGCTTAGGTTTTATATAAATACTGCTTTGATTTTTTTAGTTTAGATTGAGTTTAGAAGTTGAGTGGGCATTTTTGTCAATATGACTGACTGACTTGGTTATGTTTCTGTCTTGAAGTATTTAGGCAGAGGTCCAAACCCCTCTGTTGCCTTATGCTGCAGGTTTTTGCTGTGCCTTTGCCAGTACTAGGGCTCGCTCTTGTGGAATGGGACGGATGCTGAGCCTTTCCTCCTCGGTCTGTATCCAGCCACTCACTTCCAGTCCCGGGACTTGGGCAGCTCTGGTGCACAGTGAACCTGTCTGGAGAACTTGACTGCCAGGAATCTGCATTTCCATTTTTTTTCCTGCAGAATTAATTTTCTGCTAATATAATGCTAACAAATTGAATGTGTGGCTGAGGAATCCAATGTGAATCTTCATCTTGGTCACAAATAGCATTCTGAGTTAAATGTAAGAAAAACTTGATGACTGGTTTGCCATGTTTGAAGTCAGGACCTTCCCTTTACAATAGCATCAGTGTCCTTCATTTACTTTATCTGGCCCCAAATAAACTAACCAGTACAGTAGATGTTGGAGTGATGAGTACACACTGGTTGGTGATGTATTTCCTGTAGTTAGATATTTTAGCTTAAATATACAAGATTCCGCTTTAAAATAGTTAAAATATGGTCATTTAGTCCTGGATACTATTTAAATTTGTCTTGTATCTATAGCAATTCCTAAGGTGTTTCTTTTGTATTTAATATGCCGTTATAGTAAACCACATGGAATTTTTGCCCTAACCCTTGTACAGTATGTTTTGGGATTGATCCATGGAGAACTTGTTTTTTTCTGGCATGAATCTTGTTTCAAGAACTAGACCTTAGGTTACAGCTTTCAGTTGTAAGTTACTTCAGAAATCACCATCAGAATGTGATACGGAAAATTTGTCTTGAATACCAACTCCAGATATGAATTGTACTGTCATTTATTTATGTATTTTTCTCTCAAGCTGTATTGTTACAATAATTTGAATAATTTTGGGTACAAAACTGTTGTAATAACACAAATAGCAAGGGGAGCTGACTAACTGTAAATGGGCATCGGGACTCATTTGACTGTTGAAGGACTTGGATGTGGAGTCATGTTCTTAGCTTGTAAATGTGTTCTTTGCATTTAAGTCGTGTCTATATAAAATGGATGGGGATCAGAAAGCAAGCCAACCACGATATATATGTCCACACTTTGGATCAGCTTTGAGAGTTGTTGGGTTTGAAACACTTGGATTTTTTGTTTTTCCCACTTTCTTGGGCAATAGTGTGTTAGACTGCATGGCCTTGTGAATAAAAGTTCAGTTGGCATACAAAGCCTTTCTATGAAATGGTGGAATCTTAATTTTGATGTGCTGCTTTCTGTGTGCTCTCGTGGCACACCAGGATTCTGTTCATGTTCAGCATTTCCTCGTCTATTCTCAGACTTCAAATTGTTACAACATCAAAATGCAGCCACTTGGCTGGCGCACGGTCCTGTGTGTTTTCTTGGGCTTCACTGCTTAGATCATTTCACAGTGTGAGTCAAATATTCTTCCAGGTGCCTGGGAAATGTTGAACTCCCAGTGCAGAACTTTCCACAGGCTGTGAGATCTCTGAGCTCACTCAACTCTCTATGCATAGGATTACACAGCTTAAAAATGATGCCTTGTACAAACATGCAGATGAGATTAATGGCTGTGGTTCATTACTGGCTATTGATTGAGATTAGACAGCACTGGACAACCATTTGGGAATGATAATGGATTTGAAATGACTGATCCACAACTTTGCATTTCAGGGGAACTGTGACGCAGGATTATCATTGTTAATATAGGTCATAAATCTGTTCTGTACATGGAATTCATGTATCTGAACTCCTTCCAAACTACATTTTTCCCTACTTCAACAGCCCTTTATTAAAATTTGAGGGTTTGGAGTTAGGCCAACGGAGGAAAAATGACCCATGCAGGATGGGATGGGTGTCGAGATGAAGTATCACAGCGTAATAGCCCACTGTTTAATGTGTGTTATGGCTATTGATTGGTGCTATGCACCATTTTACGTGGGCTAAATACAATTTATTTTTTAAATGTAATAGTATATATGAAGACTTTCACTTACATTGTCATTCTGTGAGGGAAAGGATTGGGATAGTACAGAATAGATGCCATTTCTGGGAAGAATGTAGTTTTGCAATGTTTACTCAGTATATGTAATTTCAGGTAAAATAATTATTTCTCCTTAAGTTAAAGGAGGAAAATTTACTTGGCGATATTCTAAACCAAGGTGGCACAGCTGGATTCAGAAATGCTGTTTGCTTTCAGTATAAGCAGCCTTCATAATTGTTGGAGATATTGTCTAGGCTCCTATGAGCTCCCTGATTCAACCAGGATTCCTGAATGCTCCTACCCCTTGGTAAATAGGTGTAGAATTTTGATGTGGGATGATGGATGTGTGCTAACAGAAGTTTCTAGAAGAATGTCCTGGTTTGAGTGAGAACAGAACTAACTCTGTTCAGTGATTTTTCTTTTCAGCTCAGTTCTTCTCACTCACTGCGCTGTCTGCAGTCAGCAGCCTGTTCTCACAGACAGTGTCTGCTGCTGGCAGTGATAACACCCCGTGTTTAGAGTCACTACCAAGGGTTGGTCTGCAGACCAAGGCCACTGCTGGATCTTGTGCACCACGCTGGGGGGTGCAGAAAGTGAAACGCGGCACCTGCAGGGAGGAGCAGACAAGGTAGGTGACCTCAAACTGTCCAACAAGGGATTCCATCCTATATATGTCATATTTGGTATAGAGCAGAGTGATCACAAGGGTCTCGCCCCTCTTTTTGACCACTTTGCCGTCTTTCCCTGTATATGTACATATATATCTAGAGAGAGAAGTAACAGAATCCAGCTTCAGAACAGAGCTCCAGTCTGGGACTCCCCTGGTGCCTGCTCTAGAACATCAGTGGTGACAGTGATGCAGTTACCATCGGGGGGGTTGGGTTCGATACTGGTTTTATATATATTCCATTTTTTTAATATTATTTCCCTTTTGATTACAGCTGATCTGGTTTCCTTTTCTAATCACTAAGTCTCTCTCCCTTTTTCACTTTCTCTTCCCCTTTGGGGAGGGAGCGGGGGCTAACAGAGAGCATCTGTTACAGTTCTGAGGGGCCTCCCTCACCCTAAATTGTGACAGACACAGTTTTTTATTTTTAAAAAGGTTTTTTTTGTTGTTAAAAAGATAATTATTCATTGGTGTTTAATTCTTGCAGAGAGCTCTGCATTGTCTAGTGCCTGCTGTCATGATGACAGGCATTTTGCTACATCTAATCTCTAAGTATTGTCATGAGCTTATATTTTGTCTTTTCATTTTTCATTCCTTACCTGGCATGGTTCCAAATCCTCCTAAAAGGCAATTTTACATGTTCTATAAACTGCCTTCTACCAGGTGCCTAAATTATTTTAAAATCTCATTTAACCACTTTTAATTACATGACATTGAAAGACAGCTAACTCATTTTCCATACGTTAAAAAGACTAGCCTGCAGTGAATGACAACACAATCACTATCTTTGTGAGGGGACCATGCTAATCTTAGGGTGAAGGGTTTCAAGGCAGCAAGCCTGACTGTGGTCTGCATTGATTGTCATCTGGATTGGAGCAATCTGCTACCTTGGGGCCAAAAAAAAAATAATCACCAGAGTGATCCTGAAAGCAGAACTATAGGCTGTGTTTAGGCCAAAACCTTAAAATGAAGTAGTTGTGCACTAGGACAGAGACAAGGTGGTAAGAGCAATGGGAAAGGTGCCAGGTGAGACAGTATCTCTCAGTGTATATGGTTAGATAATGCTGGTTTCCGTCATTGGAACTCGGTTCACAAGGGGAAAATGCTTATAAACACAAAGGGCTTGTTAGGTTGAAACTTGGTTATAAATGACTTGAATTCATTGTCTGAAAATGCATATGAAAATCATAGAATCTGTGGTTGGAAGAGACCTTTAAGATTGTCAAGTCCAACCAGCACTGCCAGGTCACCACTAAACCATGTTCATCAGCAACACATCTCCATGGCTTTTTGATCCCTTTAGGGATAGGGACTCCACCACTGCTCTTGGCAGCCTGGGATATGATTTAACAACCCTTTCAAGGAAGGAAATCTTCATAATAATCCAACCTAAACCTCCCATGGCAGAACTTGAGGTTGTTTCCTCTTGTCCTATTGCTTGTTGCTTGGGAAAACAGACTGACCCTCTGGACCAATGGGCTAAGGCCAATGGGATGAGGTTTAACAAGGCCAAGTGCCGGTTCCTGTCCTTGGGTCATAACAAACCCCTGCAATACTCCAGGCAGGGGCAGAGTGGCTGGAAACTTCCTGATGGAAAAGGACCTGGGGATGTTGGTCGACAGCTGGCTGAGGATTAGCCAGCCTGTTCCCAGGTGTCCAAGAAGGCCACCAGCATCCTGGCTTGTATCAGCACTAGTGTGGACATCAGGATTAGGGTGGTAATCATCCCCCTGGACTGGTGAGACCGCACCTTTAATATGTATACCATGCTGGGACTCTTTTTGGTAGCAGGAGCATATTTAAGTTATTACAGATGTGAAATTGTCACTTACAAAATGTAATGTAGCCTCAAGTAAGTTTTAATAAAGAAGGCAAACTTCATTAAAACAAATGATTACTACTTTTATGGTGCCTAGTCCCAGTGTCTGTCTTACCTAGAAGCAGTGACAAGCGGTGCTGTGCCAAAAGACTGCTTTATTTTTTTCCCCTTTCTGTCACACCCAGCTGTTAGCTGGGCAGAATGGCAGGGAGAAACAGTTATCCTGTCTTGGGTCAATATATAAACATGAAATATGATAAAAAGATCTAGCAATTAGGTAATGTAGAATGAAAAATTACCTTGAGTTTTGCACTTGGCAAGTGATGTGTTGACAGTTTTCTGGAGTTTTCCAGCCAATAGCCTTATGTCAGAGAGTTTTGCAGGATGGCTGAATTTTTCTTCTCAGACATAAAGGCATGTACCTGTGTACCATCTGCTGGTTACTGCTGTGCTTCCTGGCTTTCAAACTTCTTCATCGGTTTATAGAATGACAGTTTATTATTGATTTTGCATTTTTTAAATGTAATTCTCTCTCGCCCCCCCATCAGTTTGCGTTTGTAATTTGGTACG